>VYZV01004671.1:72779-92393 GCA_013401275.1 Pandion haliaetus | reverse complement strand
AAAAAAAAAAAAAGAAAGTCTAGCAGATTCATACATAACATTTTGATTCATAGACAACAAGGCCATATGAACCATAAGGTTCACTGCAGTGTTCGTGAACTAGCAGCTTCTGTCAGGATCCTGTTACCCAGCAAAAGCCTCATCCTCTTTAGTTTCCTGAAACTGGATATTCAGTCATGTAGAAAATCAGCTCCCCTTCATGCCCATTTGCAATTTATATAATTTGGGAAAAGCTCATTTCTGCATTTCAACAAATACATTTTACAGTTCAATTTCTAGGTTCCATTGTCAAAATGGTGTTCCCACATGTGGAAATAAATAATCTCAGGCACTTCCAGGATGCCTAGCTGTATGTGAAGTACCCAGCTCACGTACAGACAGCTAGCTGTGCTGTACTGATAGATAAATGCTTTGTGCCTACAGTGACATATAGTTCTGAACTTCTAAGTCCTGGACCTGAGAACTGCTCTAATCTACTCAGCACTTCGCTTGCAATTTTTTCTCCCCTGTGGAAGTTCCTCAGAAGGGAGATTCTTCATTTTTTCCAGTGGCTGCTTCCTTCCCCCAAGCTGCTTTTACCCCACGTGGCATCTTCTCTGACCTGCACAGCTTCATCTGTCCCAAATGAAGCTTCTTGGTGCTTTGTTCCTGCTTCTATCGTTAGAACCTCAGCCTGGAATAGGAGACTTTAGATAAAAGTTGCCATGTACTCCCAGATTGTATTAATTATTTGCCAGGATAAGTGCTTTTTAAAAGAGATGGAGACAAAACAAGTTCTTTAGGCTTTTTTTTTTTTTTTAAATATCTCATTCTGGAGGGATATATCTTTCCCCAGAACAGCTCCTAGCCAGATTTTTAATTATAAGAGCCCATGCCTTCCAAAGAGCAGGACAAGCTCTGCAAAGATAAATTAGTTCCTAAGGAAGTCTGAGAGAATATAAAAGACTGGCCCTCTGAGATCACAGTGAAGGTGAAAAGGAGCTTGTAATAGCATCACATCCTAATGGAGTCCTTCTGCCAGGCAGGAATAACTCCACAGGCAATATTACAGATCACACTCGGAAAAGGACTGGTGTGGCCTGAAACTGAGCTTCCTCACAAGATATCAAAATGCATTTCCATTGCCTTCACTGCGGCAGTATTCCCTTTCAGTGGATTCAAACACAGCCAAAGTGGTGAAAGTAGAGTTTATACAAAACCCAAATATTTATACTATGGAAAAAATACTGCAGGCATTGGTAACAGAGAAACTGCAGAAGCTGTGTGACAGGTATGCTCTGTGACTTTTTGCTAGTTAGAGTTTTGTATTAGTTTTGCCTGCTAAATGCAATGCATCAGACAACATCACTGAGAATGCTTGCTTTGAGTCATGGTTTTGGTGCAACTTCCCTCTGCTTTAGAGAAGGGCTAGGCAAGCAGCTAGCTAAACCTAGCTAGGTCTTGGAAGAGCTTTTTCTTTTTTGAATAATGCATATCCATAGGTCCTCAGACACCAAAGAATGCCAAAGTGTATATTAATGATATACAACCCCTAGCGTTGACATATAGCTACTTCAGGGTTGAAGGACTACAGGTAGCTCACGTTGTATCGCACAGCTGCAGCGTTTGGAGGCAGGGAAATCATGACCAAGGACAGAAAGGTGAAGCTACTTCATATATTAGTCTGGAGATTTTTAATGTCTGTGCTGCTCAGACAGAAACACGGCTTTTGATGTCTGGTCTTGAATATTCAGCATGTAGCAAGCTGAAGGGAATTCAATTTATCCAATGCAGAAAGGAGAAGAGAAAACTCAGTTTATCACAGTAGTTTTAGCAACTGATGCTAGAAATGCTACCAGCTGTGATATTTAAAGTTTCATCTGAAAACTTGGAAATGCCACTAACCAATCTAAGCACTATCACCACTGAAAGTAATGCCTAACACTCCCTTCGAGCACTCTCCCATGATGCTGTGAACTGCCTGAGAAGACGGAAAGGGAATTTTATGCATCACCACAGGTGGCTTGTGACATTTCACCAATGCTAGGCTTTCTCAGCCACCAGAGCAGCCTCAACAGTGCCTAGACATGTTGTCCTCTGTCCTCAACTTCCTTTCTCTCCAAAGACGTCAACAAGAACCTTTGTGGAAGGGGACTAGTCTATCCATAATCTTTGAAAGCTGCTAGGTTTTTGAAGGCATGCCTGGGCCTCATGTTTTTTGTGAAGTCACCCCACAGGCTGCTGCATCCTCCCCTGATCAGTGGAGCCATAGCACTTCCACTAAGCCACTATCCTCCATGGTAGGGCTGGTGGCCTCCTTTCTCACCATCTGGCACAGGACACTCAACTGTGGATCTGGTGGTAGGAGAATAACTGTAAAGTCAGTGAGGCCTGCAATAAAGCCAGAGAGATTACAAAAAGAGGTAGTTACCTCTCAGAAATACCTATGGAGCAGGCAGAACAGGTGACTGGAGGTCTGGAGGAGGAGGAGGCATGAAGGTCCATGGAGCTGCATGTGGAGCTTTCTTGTGGGATGAGCTGGGTTGGGACTGGCCATCTGGGTCTCGGTCCACTGTGGAGTGACACACCAGGCATAGCCCCCTCACTCCTCTCTGGCAAAAATGTCTCACTGACTGAACCTACCCTGTTCTTCACTCAGTGTGCCAGGTCCTTCCAAGGCACTTTTAGGACACCCTCTGGTCACACAGTGTATCCCACAATTCACAATGGGATATGGGAGAAAAAAAGGTGATATAAAATTGGGACTTCCTTTCTAGGGTCTGAAATGATTCTTGTGATTCAATTCTCACATAATATTTGGTAGATATAGCAAAGACATTGCAATCTTTGGCTAACCCCAATGCAGGGGGTGGGGGGGAGTAAAATAAAGAGGCAGGGGAAAAGAAAAAGCACTGAAAGCTGTTGTTATATAACTTACAACATCAAAAATCACTAGCTACAGAATTGTCTGTGTTCTTCAGAAAAAAAAATTATTAATATTTAATGGACTCATAGAAAAGTATGTGTATCACAGTATCAACAATACAACTGACAGCGTGGGAGTACTAGGAAATAAAAGGACACCATAAACGAATACAGTAAAAGCATCCCTAAGAGCATATATACAGCTTGTGCTATCTCTTGCATCAAGACACTCCCCATCAAAGATCAAATAAAGAAAGAAGTACAATGTAATTTTAAATAGCTAAAGAAAAAATGAAGTCCTTCGGAGAGCAAAGAGCTGGAGAATGCTTTGGACTTCTATTTAATGAAACCATTAAAATGAAAACATTTTTCCCCCCTAAAATGGAGGATATATATCCATATGTGGACACAACCTGGGAAATCTCTCTGATTGATGAAGTGACACAAAAGCAATGACAGCTGTTTTCAATACATGGAATAAGAGCCTGCAAAAAGAAGGTGAACTAACTCTGGAAGGGTCAAGGGCTATGATTTTTAAATGTTGTGCCAGAGAAGTCTAAGCTGGAAGTCCATCTTCAGGAAAAAGAAACTATCAGCTAGAGACTCCTGGCAAAAAGATAGTATTGGAAATATTTTACTTCAATGGAGTGTGAGAGACCTTCGCAACCCCTGAAACACGCCTGAGCTGTTGTCAGCTTCACCTTTTCAAATGCAACACAGTAATATCAACAGCCTGGTGTCCTATATCAAGCTCTTCTGAGAGGCTCTGAGACTGATGACTTCATGTGAATTTATCAAATTTTGGAGTCTGCTCCAAGCTGGTTTGGAAGATAGAGCACACGGGAAAAGAGAAAATTGATGGAGATAATATTCCTCTCATCATTTCCCTTAGGATTTTTGC
The DNA here is from genome assembly GCA_013401275.1 of Pandion haliaetus. Lineage (NCBI taxonomy): Eukaryota > Metazoa > Chordata > Aves > Accipitriformes > Pandionidae > Pandion > Pandion haliaetus. The sequence goes on along the minus strand of VYZV01004671.1, from coordinate 88,588 downwards.
GGCTCAGATTTTCATGGGAAAGCTTTCTTTTCAAATTAAACTCATCTATACTTCATACCACAAAAGCAGAACTGTTTCTTGCATGTCTCAAAGGCTCAGGGGCCAATGTACTTTAAATGTTTGCCATCCCATCCACAGCCCAACAAGGCATTAAAGCATGTCTTTCAGCCACACACAGACATGCTATGGCAGGAATGAGAACATAATAATGTAAAGCTCTTAAATATTGGACATATTTTCAGCCATAGTAAGCATTTCAGAAAAACTGGAATCAGGGTTTCTCACGTTTATTGAGTTATGGGAACTTCTGGTTTATACTGAAGTGATTGTTTACTGGAGGTGTTAAAACATTTGGCAGCATTGCATATACTCTTAAGTCATACTTAGGTCACACACTGTGCTTTCAATGCATCAGACTGCCATTACATTTGTTCAGTGTGGAAGCAAAATACTCTTCCTGATCACCAACATTGCAGACCACTTGTGGCATTACAATTCAGTGTGACTTTCCTTCTGCTTTGTGCAGTGTCTGCTGTTACCTGAGTCTTCTTTAGTCCCTTGCCCTATTCACCCCACAAGGTACAGATTCTTTCAGAATGTGTTATCTATAAAATTTTGAATATATTTCCAATACAGTAGGGATGTATGTTGTGTACACCTCAGCTTTGCTCAGAATGTTTTATTATCACTATTAAAAAAAACAGCACTACACATCCTGCAACACAGTGCTCTATGGTTCATAACTAAATCAAACATTATAGATAAGGGACATGCAGGGAGAGGATTAGTTTTGTTTACTTCTCTTAAGGAGAGCAATACGGGATGCTTACATTTGTATGTAGTTGTTTTAACACAGAATCTCATTAATTTATAAAAAATCTGTATTATAGATTTATACATTATGTCTATGAAGAACATACTTCATTTGTGTTCAGGAATAACAAGTTTTTCTTATATCTTGAGAGTAAAAGGTATATGGTTTAAAGTTCTTTCATGTTGCCAGAACAGTGTTTGGGTATCAGTGTAAATGAGAATCAGGTCCTACGAGAATCAGGTGTTTAGAAATCCTCCATGGTTTTTCATAAAAAGCTTCCACATAAGAATACAGAAATTAATTTGTACCTGAAAGTTATTGATTTCCTAATAGCTGTTAGGATAGGGAGACAGTATGAATCCTTTCTTACCCACTCCCCCCTAGTACGAAATCTGAGAATTTGGTTTAAGCATTAAATATACTCATGTGACCTAATAGTATGAGAACTGAAATCAGTGTTGACAACATGCCAATGCTCACCATTTCAAATGCTGTGCCAGTTACATAATACAAATGTTTTCCCATAGCATCAATCAGGAAATGCACACTAACATTAAAATCATTAATATTTTTAAGTTTAAACAGAGCCTGAACTGGTAAAATTTACTAGTGGCTAATCAGTATGAAAACTATTCACTTTGCATCTGTTCACATCGGTTGAAGCTAGACAGTAGATACTTGATTCCTCATGCAAACCAGTAAACATGAGAATTTACTGAAAAGAAGGCAAGAGAAGAGAAAGGGTACTCTTCTGGCATCATTCTTATTGCTAAGGAAACCATCTCCTTTCACAACAGGGTACAAATACCTATTATATCTCTGGTGTCTATTACATTTGCTCCAGTACAGTTCATTTCATTGCATGGTAGTAGAAAGAATTTAAAGTCTCATCATTAGTAATGGATAAATGTAGAAGCATTGCCTGGTAACAGATTCAGTTTCTCCGAATTTCATTATATAACCAGTATTTTTTTTTTTCTGGTAGCTGATATTGTTCATAGGCTGATGTCTTTGGCACATCTGTTTACATAATATTCAGCACCTGGGAACACATAGAAACATTTTAATTAATACATGCAGTGCAGTGAGGAATGAGTCCCTTTTTTAAATTGCTTTCAAGCAACAATAACATACACTGCAGTGGGATGAAGGTAGCAGACTGGAATAATGTAAGTGAATTGCTTTGTACTGTATGGTCAGGACTACAACATTAAACAAGAGAGGGCATAGAAGTGAATTTAGACACCAGAGCCCTGGGTGCCCACATTACTTAACTGTTAGCCTGCTCTGTTTTGGACTGTTTCAATGGGGTCTCTGCAGGAAAAAATCTGCTCTAGAGGAGCCAAACGTGAAGCGCTGTGGATACAAGCAAGTCAGTGCCAATTGGCCTCTTTAATATACCAGTTTACACAAAACTCATAGTATACCTACATCACAAAATGGAGGTTCTTGTGTAGATACTCAGTCATGGGAGTGGGTCAGTGCAGGCACTGCTGCCCAGCATTAAATGGGTTTTACCTGTTGGCAGCCAGATGCAGCCCAGATGTGTTGGGTGGCAGAGCCAATGGCACAGTGAGACCGATTCTGGACCTAAGGTGACACATTACAAGTCACTGCCTGGTACCTTGTAGCCCACAGTGATTGTTGTTAAAGTTCTGTAATTTGCCAGAGAAAGAGGATTGTCTTCTATCGGTTAATTAGTATGGAAATCATGAGGAACCTTTTGGAAAAGCTAGACTTCCTAACAATATCTACTTGACGTTTTGATTCATTTCTACTGCTGAACTTTCTGTTCTGTATGTTGAATGTTGCTTAGAAAAGTCCCGTGATATCATTTCCTTTAATCAAAACTTTTTCTTTCTTAGTCTGGAAAAAAAAGAAGGGTATAAGTCTGATACTTTCTCCCCCCCGCAAAGATGTGGCACTTGCACTCTTTGTTAGTCCTACCTTCAATAACTGCATTGATATTTTTGGACGCGACATGCAACGTGATCATGACTAGCAAGTAGTGATTTAATCATATTGGCTTCCACAAGTGTTTTCTGTCTCCTAATGTTGTTTGCCTACAGAGCTAATGATAACATTTTCTCCAGCCATCTCAGCTATGTCTGCTCTATTGCACACAGCTCTGTTCAGTATGTAACCACATGACATATTCTTGGAACAGAGTAGAATAGGCTGTTGTATGGGCTCTTAAGGCTTTGCTGCCTTTGGTGAATCTCAGTATAAATATCTATGGGAAGAAGAGGCAAAAAAGTTATCCATTCTCTTAATCTTATTTTTTAACATAATAAAAATCACCAAACTTAGCCTTAAGTTCATAAAATAAAATGTTGCTAAAATGCCAAGGTTCAGTCCTACCTTGACTCTAGCCTCAGACTACCCAGATAAATTTGTCTCATAGAATAATTAATCATAATATTTAAAAAATAAATCCAAGTAATGCATATCAGAAAGATCACTTACAGCAGCAGTGTTCATTTAGTGCTTCATGGGACAAATCCCTCTGACCTACCATATTTCACAGAGGAAACACAGGGAATACTGCTAGATGAAGCACTTAGAGCTGAAATATTTATGCACTGTATGTACCTAGAGAAAATTGAGACTGCAGGTATTTCTGCTCCATATGCATTTGCATGGCCCAACACTTACCGTTACATCAACACAAAACATTGTGGGGAGCCTCAAACTGTAGGCCCCCACCTCAATCCCACCACTACCGCTGGCAAGGCTGGATCACCTGAAAGGTTTCACTGAGTTGTTTTCAAAGCTCTAATATTTATAGCGTAGGTAGGATATTTCCATCCTTCTCCAAAAATAACATATATCTCCAGTGGCTGGGATTTTCAAGGGCAGCTGGGGGAATCAGGCCTGCTGCTGAGGGGTTGAAAGATATTAGATCCAAAATCCTTTGATGCTTAGAAAATGCAAGTTGCTGTACCTCATCCAGATATATCTTTTTCTCAAATGAAGCTCAGACAACAACATGTTCAGACCCCCAGATTTGTGTTTTCTTTGGATTTTCCCTCTGTCAGCTGCCTATTTGCTTCAGCTCCACTAGCTGCCACTGCCTCAGGGATGCAGTCCAGCACTTGTTATTTAAGTGAGGAGAAAAAAACATGGTTCTGTATTCAGTTTCAATGCATGGGTACCTTCTCAAAGGAAGAGCCCCACATCCCTATGCAATGTCCTGAGTCCTTCCCTTTTTAAAAAAAATTCCCCCATGCAGAGGAAAACCCACAATTCTTTCCCTTCCTAAGGCCCTTTTGCCCAAAGTTTCATCTTTGGAGCTCAGCTGGGTACAATGGCTTCAGATGGCCTGTTTCAACTGTAGTGGTATGCGGCTGCAAGGTTTTGCCTAGCGCTTGTAGAGAACCCTTAATGCTGCTGCTGCTGGTACTCTTGTAAGAGGAGGATATGGGGCTGTAAAACCACTCCTTTTGTTCAATCAGAAAAGCAAATGAGAGTATCAGCATTTGGCTACTACCAGCACCAGATGGAGGTTGGAGAGAAAACAGTAAGCAGACCTCCACCAATGCACCAGTTTAGTCAGGAGAGGTTGATGAATTGGCTTGTTCTTCCCCATGATTTCCTGAAGGTTTAGTTGCTCAGGTCTTTTAAAACTCACTTGCTAAATTTAAAGGGCCTTAGGTCAAGTCCATTGTAGTGTTGAGTGCCTTTCCCATATTCCTGGCAAATAAATGGTGTTTCTTTTTTGACATATTTCCTGCTTGATAAGCAGTTGCTGTGTCTTACACAGTGGTGTGAGGCTTGTCAGATTGGTGCAGTCTGAATTAAAGAGCAATTTTAACACAAACACCAGCTTTCTGCAAAAGCCTTCCTTCAAGGGAGACTTGTTCCCTTTACGTTGTCTGCCCCTCTAAGGGGGTCTGTTTATGTAGTGGAATAGTTGTAGATTATAGAATGGTCCTGTTATTTGGATTTAAACACTTTATTTTAACACTTCATGTGTATTTACACAGTTCCAGGGTTTCATATCTTTAAAGCACTTAGATTGGTCTTTTGAAGTCTGGTGGGAACCATATTTGCCACTTCCTCAGAACAAAGCAAGGCAGATGCATAGCACTTTTCCAGCCTTGTTTTGTATTCTACAGCCCACATATGTTGTCTGGACAAAAGCATAAAGTCCAATAAAATTAGCATTGCACAAAATCACACCGAGCTTCCACAATTTCTTCCTTTCTTACGTAAATTTGCCTAGGATTAATTCTTTTAATTAGAGTATAAACTCCTAAGTGACACATATATTGCATAATCTTATTTCTTTCTCAGATATTTCTTTTCTGCAGTAGTATGTTTCTTATCAAGTGAATTTTGGGACTCCCCACCACCCACTCAAATGAAATTCTAAAATGAAATGGCAAAATCAACAAAGTGTATATTAAGCATATTCATCACAAAGTCATAGAGCTGCAGAAGTATCTGAGGTGTCCCTAAAGGTCTCTCTCTCCCTGGTTTCCCATGAGGTAGTCACCTAAATTCCTTTATTGTTCCATGTCTTTTAACAAATGTAGTATCCTGGGGTCTATATTATTTTTAATTAAAGTTGGGTTTTTTTCTTCTTTGCATATGTTACTTTTATCCAGCCGTAACTTTGTCTTACTTGTTGCTGAATCTAAAGTCAATGAAGTAACACACTTAGCTTTATTGTTAATAAAGAGAATCAGTATTTTAGATTCTCTAGATGCTCTGCCCAAATTTTCACTTGGTAAAACATGCTGTGAAACAGCCTTCTGGAATTTGGTAATTTCCTCTCATCCCCAGATTTATTACAGCTGTATATTTTGATCAGCAAAGCAAATTAAGAATAGGTTATGCTGGTTTAAACAGAAATATTAATGTGTCACGTATAAATTAATTCACTGCATTCCACAGTGCTAAATGCAAATAATTTCATTAGCCAGTTTTTGTATAATTAAAAAAAAAAAAAATAGAATTTTCTCAAAATAGTGTTCCATATCCATTTTAAATTGATTTCTTATATATTACATTGCAACAGAGCCATCATTCCACTTTCATTTTAGGTCATTTTGTGTCTGTGACCAATGGTTTAGAAAATTCTACTTTCTTTCAGCAAAAATACCTGCCTCCAAATTGTATCATAATACAACCTTCAAGATGCACACCAAGGGCAAGAAAATTGTTAGTGTACTGAGCTTCATAACTTCTTTCGGAAATTTCTTTGGCATCAGATACGCTATTTGCAGAAATGAGCATGACTTCGATTGTTCTCAGATCAAATTCTTGAGTTTAGAGATGTATTGGCCAGTTTAAAGTCACAAGAATATCTCCTCACCTCTCCCCATCTCCCGTTCACCGCACTTACTGATACTAAATATATTTTTTTTACCCTTCTCTGTATTTTTGCACATCTCTGGGCCAAACCATTGACCTTTCTGGAAGTCTCACAGTCTGCAACGCCAGCTGAGGACTCTCCTATTTAATAGGTAACAGGCTTGTCTGCTCACGCATCTGGTGACCCAACTAGGGGAAAATGGTCCTTGTGCCTTATTTTGGAGAAGAGAAAACACAATGAAAACAGTTCAATTTTTCTGAAGTGACGTTTTTTCACCAATTCACTCTTGTCAGAACACTCTTATTCTTTGTTCAGAGTCAGAAAACAAACTTTCTTTGTAAGCCTTGATATTTCAAGAGAATCAGAAGTCTTCCTGTGGCCAGGAAAAGGCATTGCTACCCCTTTCCAGTCATACTGCAGAGCCTCTCTGTCACAGCCTCGGTCTGGAAGCCCTGGGCACTGGTCTGGGAAGATGGGAGCAAGTGCTAGCAGCTGGTTGGAGGGAGAAACCTCTCTCATTCATTTGAATGTATGCCCTGTTCTGGTGGCAGGGCTCAGCGATGGTGATCTACTCACTCACTACACAGTGAGGTGCATGCATGACATATTAGTTAGCACTAATAGGCGTAAAAGCCCTTTCAGCATGTCATTCTCCCATAAAGCTGCAACTGGACTTGACAGCCACATTGCAGAACTGGTGGCTCCCAGTGCCATGGCCTCACCTGTCTTTGCAGTGTTGTGACCCTTGGAATTGACCCTGAAGCAAATGTAATAAGGTCATTCTTGTTTCAGCTGCAGAATCACCACGTAACTGCACCAGGCACAACAGCGCTAAGACCTGAGCATGAGCATCACCTGTATATCCATCCCACAGCTTGCATATGTGTTGTGTTAGGGACCTAATGCTGAATCAGTCTTCTAGTGATTGTAATAAATGTTAAGCTTTTCCAAGGAAATACTAATTGATAACAGAATAATGGGGGACAGGACGCTAGCTGTAGCCCAAGAGATAGTCACTACCTCCTGCAGTATCAGCTCCATATTATAGGAGACCTATATTATATAGCACAAAAGAGTGATTCGATATCCAATAGTGCTTTAGTGTTTGTTCTGTTGAAGTCAATGAAATGTACAGCAGACATTGACTCATTAACTTTGTCTCATCTTTACCTGAAAAGAAGTTGCTTACTCTCAAATAATCACATAGGTTTCAGGATGTCACTCAATATGACAAAAATGAGATGCTACCCTTGGAGAAATCAATAGGTTTTCTGTAAATTATTTTAAGACAAATATCTCTTTGGTGGAACTGAAAAGGTTGTTTATTGTGGAATTGAAATACCATGTAAAACATTCAAGAATATTAAAGCATAATGAAACAGAAAGTCAGTTCTAAACGTACAGTCTTTCCTGATATTTTGGGGACAACATATTGTATGGAAGTTGCATTTCGGGATTCTAGTGAAGAACATGGCCCTTTGTGTCATTTTAACATCTTGCACGAATCTCAGTAGACAGACTCTATAACCCAACAATCACAATTGATGCCTTGTTACGCTGTTGAACAGAAAAAGGGTTCTTTGACAGGATGATTCGGTGTTATACATGCTAATGTGAGCCATAGCATCTGCAGAATAGCTCATGAATACCCCAAATACTGTTCAGCACTCTAGTCAGAGATGTGTTTTACTTAGCTATAGTGCCAAGATGCTGTTTCATTAACCTTATTTCTCTTTCTTTTCTGTGAGGCATAATTCTGTTGTAGCTTAGACTCACCAGGATACGTCATGGATACCAAGTAGAGTAAATAGTATTAACATAATATGCACAGTCTGTGCTTCCAATTTCCATGCTTCACACAGGAAGATGTGTAATGACTAAAGTCTGACAGTTTAATTTATTCAGCCCTATTAGACTGGTTTGTTAAAAAACCCTTCAATTTCAGATTCATTTTCCTTTTCTTAAACCATGAAGAAGGAAGTAATTTACTTCCATCCTGCATTAATTTTTAACTGACCTGTACTGCATACAGTTAATGGAAGAGCTCAGGTTTTTCAAATGTCAACAGGGACCCTGTCTCTAGTCTATATTTAAAATTCTGACCACTTCTTAGTATTGACCTCATGCCATGGTCTCTCAAAGTCAAAGAACAAATGAGCTAAATGTATATTCAGAAAATGAACCAAGTTAGAAACACTGTATTAGCAGTAAATTTCCAGGATGCAATGAGGTAGTTTATTATAACAGGAAGGAAGCTGTTTCACCTTCAATTTTAGCAAAGTTAAAAGCAAAACAAAGGAGAATCTGTACTATGTCAGAAGTTGATGGAATTAAATTCATTGCAAAAATTGGCAAATATTAGTGTATGCTTCTGGAACTGAACCTTTTCAGCGAGACCTTACCTAAAACCTCAGTTCAAATCTCCATCACAGGTTTCCACTGTAATCCTAAGGAAATCACTTATGACCAGATTTTTCAAAGTATTTAGACACTAAATCCCATTAGACATTTTTCTGTGTCTGTAGCCACTTAAGTTAACTTTGAAAAAAATCAGCCTCTCTGTCATAAAGTTCATTTCTCTTGCAGGGAGGATAGACATGATGACTTTGCTCAGAAATGTGGTGGAAGTACATTAGTTACTCGAGTAACTAATAACTTTGGTAAACTAAAATACAAAGAAAGTTTCCTTGTGAATCTCAACTTTCCAGCATTCACAGAACTCAGAATTTGAATTTTGCTTTGTACAGTCTTTGGTTGTTGATTTCTAGCAAACTTCCCCTTCAATAACAAAAGGTACAATAATTAACTATGTCAGAATAGCTAACCTGTACGGATCACGTTACAGCCTGAAGGCTCTCAAAGTTCATCTACACGTGAAAAAGTTTTGGACTGTGCTACGAGCATAATTATTCTGATGACTGAGCCGATCCTGTTACATTGTGCCTCTTTCAACACTCTTACTTGTAACCCCTTCAAAGATATCATAACCTAAATCAAAATCCCCAACTTTCTTACTTGAACTTGTTGTAAGGTTACAGTATTCTCTTAAAGATGGGTAATGTAAGTCATGATACTTTATTTTTGTCACACACTAAGAACACACATGAACAGTTATCACCATGTGGTTGACAAGAAGCAATTCATCAAGTCACAGATCACAGTCCTGAATCCTGCAATCCATACTTCACCTTAAACCAGCATACACTTTTCACACAATCAAGCCTCTAGACTCCAATACAAATTCCACATAGTAGCCTCCTTGGTTATCATCAAAAGCAGCTTCTGATGAGTGAAATGATCCAAAAGTTCAGCTGTGCAATCCAATATTCCACTCACATTCAGACAGAAGTGGAGTTTTGAAAATTCAGAGGATATTTAGACAAGCAAATTGAGCTTAATGTCATTACTAATAAGACAAATAAAGAAAGGTCCCTCAATGGCCAAAAACATGCTCATTTTGAATTACTTAATGCAGCATTATTTTGTTGGGTAATTTACCATGTTTTTCCCATTTGTTTCCTAATACAAATGTAGCATCTAAATGCTTCACAGACATGCTGTGCCAGTGGTGTCACTACAAAAGAAATCTCTCTGTTGATCAAAGATCTCTATCATGGTATTGTTTCTCTCCTGGAAGTGGTATGCTGATAGAGCTCACCCACTGCATTTGCTCTGGCTCTGCTAGACCAATGTCAATGTATCCCAGAGGTGCTACAGCTTGCTAGTATCTTTCTTTTCTGGGCCAATGCCAGCTACTTGGTGATCCAGCAATATCGAATGTAATGCCACAGTCACAAGGATAGAGATACATAAAAGCATCCCTTATTAAATCAACAGTTTCTAACAGTGCCCAAACTTGCAAAGTTTTGACAGCAAATTGAATAAAAATCCAATAGAATAAGATGCTGATACCGTGTAATACCAAGTAATTTCAAACAAGGACATTAAAAATGCCCTATAGCCACTGACTACTTGTGCAGCCATGCATGAGATTTGGACTATGCAAAATATCCCAGGAGGAAAAAATCTTTCCAGGGAGCTTGGCTCCATCATAACCGCACTGCCTCTGAATATCCATCCTGGGAAGGTTTTGCCTGTACTAGTATCTCATCATGCAGCATTGCACAGCAAACTGGAAAATGAGTTTTCAAGACCCCCTTTTTTAAAGTGCTTTTCATGTGAACCCAAAACAACTCAGGGAGAGGAATCAAAGTTTACGTAAACACACTAGAGGAAACTCCCAACAACCTGTTTTTTGTAGGCAGACTGATCCATGAATAGCTTGTAGCCCCTAAATGGAAAATCAGTACAAAAGCATGAGTTGACTCTTCAGCAATTCTTTTAATAACGTAAGTCCTGCTAATGTTGCCTGTCAGTGCCATAGAAACCAGCAGCTCTTCACTGATTAGTGGTGAATGAGAGGATGTCCAGCTTCACGCATCACCAGGGTACATACAAACCTCCCTGACTCTCCATCCTGGGAGTGTTTTTACCATACTCTTTCACTAGCTAGACCACAATTTGTTAACATATTTGACATGAATATAATTTCACATCAGACAATCTGAAATGTAGTGCCACAGCAAGGCAGATAACAAGATAGTGCCTTCACTCAGAGGTGAGTTACTAGATTACTAGGTGAATTTGGAGAACCTCAAGAGTATTTTCACAGTCTGTGGGGAAGAAGAACAATGAGGCAGGACTGCAGAACTGCCTAACCCTCCCCTGTTATAAATACAGTTGGGCAGAAATATCTCACTCAAGTGATTTTTAGACTGCAAAATGCCAGATTGTCAGAACTGACATGATAGTGAGGAAAGGGCTTTGGTTTCAACAAATATTTGTTCCTGAAAATATTATGGGGAAAAAACAACACATTTTAAACTGTCAAAATATCTATTAGGATCATTATTAATTGGGAGGTTCCAACTCTCCTCTTCTAAGTTACTTATTTTGAAATTCAAGCCACTTCAATTTATCTAAATTAAACAACTAAGAAATCATTAAAAATAAATGACCTATTTGATTTTGCTTATGAATATTTTTCATTATTTTAATTTTTCACCCCAATTTGAGCAAGGGCCAAAACTTATATTAAAAAAAAGGAAATGAGTGGAAGAAAAACATTTTACTCCCCAAAATAAGTTGCAGTTGACTCCCAGCTTCTCTAATTTGCAGAAACCTGCAAGCATCAATCTACCAATTTATGCCACACCAAGTGACCTTTCTTGGCATTCCTGTGCTTTTGCTTTGTAGAGAGCACTTCAAAGACTCACTAGAGATGCCTCTTTTTTCCAGGATTCTTTCTTCATAGACACTTTTCAGGTGATGCCTTTTTCCAAAGTTCACATATACTGAAATAGCACAGGTGCTGTTCGTCATATCTCAGTTTGCAAGGTGTGGGCAGGTTCTAGGACTCCACCATGGGCTGACCCTGCTAATGCAGATTAATGGGAGGGAGATTTGTAGATCCAGATTTCTATCATTTGTCTGTAAGTGCCAGAAGATACTGTTGTGGCTGCTGAGTAGCAGCCAACAGCTGCCTCTTGTTATTCACCTCCTTTAATTCTTCTTTCCCTCCTCATTGCTTCCATTTAGTGTTTCAGTAATGAGGGAAGATTAAAGAACTGCCAAAGATGAGAAATGCAAAATGCAGAAATGAAAGGAAAGGTTGCATGGACAGGATGCCTGTAGTTGACTTTCTAGAGCTCGTGCTGAGTTAAAGGTCAGAAGCTTAAGTGGATGGAGATGAAGCATTGCCCATGTTCCCTGGTACTCTCTCATTTCACTCTCCAAAAGAAAAAAAAGATCAGGTCAAAATGTGTTCCAAGAAGGAATAAGCAATAAAATTATAAAAGAAACAAAGACCAAATGGAATAAGCATCCCACGGGGTCCAGCACACAGCTGAAATGTGTTATTTTTTTCTAGATATGTCTTTCTGAGCATTATTCCTCAACTAGAATCTTTATCAAAAAAAGACAAACTTTTAGTTGTTTCCAAAAGAACTGGGGACTTAACACAATCTTATCACACTCAGTGCAAATAATGTGAAAGTAAGCATGAGAACTGTTTATAATTGTATTTATAAGAGACAGAAATTTAAGAAATCCATTCATTGCAATTACCACTAGCAAATTTAAGAACAAATTAGTATTTCTTGGGATTCAATTCCTTATTATGTGTTGCTTGTGCTTCAGCTGGTGTTCCCTAACAAACATTTCACCTTAACTTATGGTAGAACTGTGCACTGACAGGAGGAAAAAAAGACTCAAGGACAACTGGTGCTTTCCACAACTGGGTAACCATGAGACACATTAAGAACACTTTGTAGGAAATATATTTTTCATTGAATAATTTACAGGGTAAATAATTCAATTTCAGGTAACAATTCGAAGAGTTAGGGATGCTATTCTATGCAGAGACTTCTCTACAAATTCTTTTTCAAGCGCCCACCGTACAAAGCAACTGTAAGTTTCAAGCATGTCTCTTTGTGTTTGCGGTAGGTGTGAACTATATTGAAGGTAAAGAAACCACCTCAACTTGGCCTTTAGTTCAGTGGCAGCATTTTGTCAAAACTTCTGAGAATTCCCATGACTGCTACGTAACATGTTGTTAACGTTTGCATGAACCAGTGGAGGAACAAAATGCTATATATTGTCTTTTTGTTCACTATGTATATATAACTTAGTACTGTGTCGCCTTGGTACATAGCTACAGCTTTTAGCCCCCACAGCAGTAAGACGATAATATTTAAAATTAGAAAGTGACGTAGTAATTGTATCAATCAGCTGTCAGGAAAACTTGTTGGCTTTAAAGTCGAGTCTGCAGAACCTGCTTACTGTTGTATCAGCACCACCTACTGGTACCTCACACCCTTTTTCTTTGTAATGCGTCGGGAAGTTTTCTCTTTACATTTTATTTGAGCTCTAAAAATACTTGGGGGGCCTTAGAAAGACAGTTTGTTGTTTCCTAAACTATTTTGAGACCATACAGAACAACTTGTGCTGATGTTATTTGTTGTACAAAGAATAGATAAGAGGCTTATCCAAATCTCTTAAATCCTGAGTTAGGCAAACCTTGCTCCGAAAGCAGTAGAGGGGATCTGGAGAGTTGACTTCGGGCTTGCATAATTTTTTCGCATGTAATTTTTGTCAGCTCGAACAGAATTGGATTCATCAGCACAGTGAATGATTCTGAAGAGATTTGTACAAACACTCCATTTCATCTGTTGTGACTGTGAACAGTCCCAGCATTTCCAAGGGGATTCATCTCACCTAATGCAGTCACGTCCAGGAGTATGTCCCCGATCAGCTGAGTGGGTCTGACCAGATGTGACTGCCACAGCTTGTCACGGAAACTGTCCCTTGCTACTCTGGCAACAGTACAGAATGTGAGCACCTCAGTGCCCCAAAGTGAAATCAGTAGGTATCAAGAGGGGCATCGATCCCATGCTGAAAGAGGCATCAACAACCCTTCTGAGGTCTCTGCATTGATTGCAATAGGTGCTCTACCAAGCTGACTGCTAGCATTAAATGCAAATGCAAGCCGAGGCTCACGTGGGACTGACACTAGCAGCTGTATCTACAGAAGGCCTATATATCTCTGTATTTTGGACACATTAAATTACTGATAGTTGCATGTTATTCTCCTGAAGGGACTATCAGGGGACAGTCGTGAGACTGTACTACTGTTACAAACATCAGGAATACAGAAACTCAAGACTGGGACACATTTCAAAGGTCATCAAATCCAGTCCAATGCAGTTATTAGCTGATACAGTATATCAGCGTTCTTTTACTAAATTGAAGTTGAATTCTACTTTCTTTTTGCTAGATGTCCAAATCTAGCAAACAGATGCCCAAGTGAAGCAGAGAGAACTTATTCATGCATCAGAAGAGGGAAATGTAGGGATAATGACGGCAGTTCACTCTCCTGGGAGGCAGCCAGCCAGCCATGCAGGATACATGCAGCTCTGGACAAGCCACAGCAGATGATGACCCTGGTCCAAATCATGGGTCAGAATAGGTAGCTAGGAGACACAGCAGGGGAGATGGGACATTGCAGTGCAAGAGCACTGGGGACACAAAAAAGCTAATGGTACTTACAGAAGGGGCTGGAGGTACTGAAAGGGCTTTAGGGAGGATGGGAGAAGGGAAGAACTTGATATTTTCATTTGGATATCACTGAGGCACTGCAGAGAGATGCAATGGGAGGAGGCAAAAGGGAAGAAATGGAAAGAGGGAATGCAGGATACAGGTTTGTGGCAATTTGGTTTCCTTAAATCTGTAGAACTGTTTGTCTAATATTTTTATTATTGCAGTTTCCCCCTTGGCAGAAGTGGTGGGAGGTCTGTTGCAGGCTTGCTGCCTGTAGACTTGCTCTCACATCCATGTAAACACACCCTCACTGCTTTTCCTCATCAAGATGCTTTCCTACTGCAATCTCTTAAATCTGGTTTGCAGCATCTGCTGCACTACAGACCAACTGTCAAACCTCTGAAACCTTCGTCTTTCTCTGTACTTTGCCTCTGTACCCACTAGTTGCCCTGAGGGAGGCAAGGAGATGGCTGCTAGAGCACAAAAATGAAGTAAACATACATTAGCACTGGCAGGTTTAATCTAACTATCCTGATTTTCAGACCACCTGCAGAAAGACTAGAAAGACTTTATTTTAAAATACCCTTAAAAATATAAGAAAATTACTATTTTGCTTTTTATTTCATGTGTATTGTCTGTGGAAGATTTGCCTGAAATCCTTAAATCCCCTTGTTCTTTCCTGCATGTTCTTGAACCCTTTGGTCACATAGTGTCAACTGCAAAGTTAAGGTTGTCAGGGGTCCAAATGACTTGTATCTTCCTTACAAAGCCATTGAAGTGGCTAGCCTCATTTTGTCCAGCAGTTCAGTTCTGCTCTTGTATGCTACAACTGGAGCTATAGTTTTGGGGATTTTTTTTTTTCTCAGTTATCTTTTCATCTTTCATTTTATTCTACTGTTTCTGTTTTGTTAGAAAACTTTCATGTGTGCAATTCTTGTCAAATAAAAGCCAAATACTCTCACTTGTAGATCCCTTAAGCAAATGATACATTATTAAATCTTTTCAATATCCTAGGTAAATATAACCAGCAAAAAACCATTGTCATTGATGAAACATTTGGAGACAACAAAAGAGCAGTGGGAAAATGAAGACACTGTTGCTGTTTTGAAAATATTGCAATATAATGTCTGTAACAAAATCCAATGTAAATTGCACACCTAAGCCAAAGAAATTCTAGGCTTAAGTGGTGATGAAATGGCAGAACATTAGACCTCAACAACAACAAAATGTCTATTAAGTATTTTAACATATTGAGTTTTAGAAGTGTAGAGCTTTAGACATTAGTAATACTGATATGTTTTTAATGGTCTATGTTCTGTTTGGTTTGGGGGTTTTTTTGTAGTACAAATGTGAATCTCTCAGCCCCGAAGAAATTTCCTTTGACTTACCATACAGTGTTATCAGTTGTAAAACAGCTGGTACATTGTGACCACGGACCATGACAACCCATTGTGTTCACTCTAACCCTTTTCTTGTTCCTACATTATTTTCTATGGGAAATTTCCCCCTAATACAGTTCACTCCACAACCACAAAGTGCAGAGGTCCTCCTCCCTATTGCACTCCTCCCTTTCTAGCA
>VYZV01004671.1:46857-67614 GCA_013401275.1 Pandion haliaetus | reverse complement strand
TGGCTGCCGCCGCTGGCGGCGGAAGTGCCTCCCGGCGCTGGCCACGCCCCGCCCCGCCCTGCCCCGCCCCTCGCCTGCCGCCGCCACCGCCTTCGGAAGATGGCGGACGGCGGGGCCGCTCCCGCACAGCAGGAAGGGGAAGTGTCCGCGCCGGCCGGCGGCGGCCGGAGGGATCGGCAGCCCCGGAGCGTAGGTCGCCCGCCCAGCGCCCGGGATTTGCAGGTGAGCGAGTGGTGATGGGCGTCCCGCTCCCTCCGCGGGGCGGGGCGGAGTGCCGTGTCCCCTCGGGGGCGCCCCCGGCCTTCCCTCAGGCCGCCCCTGAGGGGAGCGGGCGCTGCGCGGCTCTCCCGTCCCGCTCGTTGCCAGTCGGGCCTGCCCCGACGCAGCCAGGCGGGACTGGGCCTCTGAGCAGAGGCTGTCGTCTTCTTTTCTTTCTTTTTTCCCCTCCTTTTGAGGCTGGAAGGGAAGGACGCCTCTGAAAGAGGACTAGGCGCTTTAGGAAACGGTGGATGGTCAGCGTGTGTGGGGTGGTCAGCTCTACAGGGAACTGGGAGGGCTCTGCCGACACTTCAGTAGCTGGGTCTTGACTGTACTGGAAGTTATTTTGGCGCCATTGTATTTCCTGATTATTTGGTAGGAGTGTCCTTTCCCGCATGAAAACGTCAGTCTTTGCAAATGTGGTGTAAGACTAAGGACAAGATCTTTTCCCAGGTTTTACATGGGGAAAGTTTTGAGAGTGTACGATCACAAATGTAACTCAGCACTGATACTTCAATGCTGAATGGCACACACTTTCAGTAGTACTCCTTTTTTGTGTGTGACTTTGAAACTGCATGAAGGTTCAAATTATTTTAGCAACAAATTGATTGGAAAACAGGTGTAACTTTTAGTAACTGAAACTGCCCCTATTTTATTTAATTTAATTAACAGAGAAAGTTGGATATAGTTTTCTTTTTTTCTTCGTTACTATATGGGATCTTTGTAGATTTTTGTTGTGGTTAAGTTGCTACTATATGTCACAGTAATAAAGTCTGTGTTAATACTTTTGATTCATAATGTCTTTAGTTAGTCAACTGAAGCAGACAGGCATTTCGGGTAGGTGATTATTGATAAAATGTTAAAAACCAAAGAAGTCCCCTACTGGGTAGCTGACCAGCCAGCCAGCCAGCTCAGTACTTGATTTGTTGTGGCACCGTGAGAGATGCAGCATCAGGAAAGCACAGAAGCCTGGTAACCGTGCCCTTTTACACTCCCTCAGCATCCCTCAGTCTTTGGATTAGGGATGATGCAGGGTAGATCTTTGCCTGTTCCTTTTAGTGTCTGCTTATAGACTTGTTGTCTATGACTTACCCCACCAGCTTTACATATCTAAAAGATGCTTGTATCCTCAAATAGAATGGAGGTCTTCAGTGGTTCTCTTGAGCTGTCTTGTTACTCAATTTAATTTTCTTAATGGGTATAATTCCTCAGATGGTATTTTTCCCCTGCAGAAAATCCCTCACAATAATATGGGATTAATATCCTGTGTTCATAGCAGTGTGTTTTGAAGGGCAGATGATGTTTCATTGTATTTGAATGTGTATTTCTTCTACATAAAACTGTAATGAAATTGTAGCCTAGTACCTATTCTGGTGTGTATGATAAAATATTAATATCACTTGCATAGTGTGAACAAAATGGTTTGGGGATGAAATTAACAATGATTTGAGAGAGTATTATTCAGGACAAAAGTGAGATTGCTAAAAATGACATGTTAGATGTGCCTAAAAATGAACTTGCCAGTGACATGGCAGCATTTGGGGAGCCTTTGGGAAAAACTTTTAAGTATTTGCAATGATGTCTTCAGTCCAAGCCAGAAAGGCTGAATTGGTTCTTAATTCTAGTACAAGCTTATTTGAGTTATGTTTTTTCTACTTCTATGTAAAATGTTTGTAAAATTTATTATTTGCTTCCTGGTCTTATCAGAGTTACCTAGCAACTTTATTTCAACTTGTTAACATTAATAAGATAATGCTTAATATATATGTGTGTGTATATTCTTGTGATTCTGAATCTAATACAAGCTGAATGTAGCTAGTGAAGCAGTGTGAACCAAATGACAGCAGAGTACAAGTTCCAAGCCACAATGGCATTAAGCATCATGTGGGGTTTTTTTCATAAAGCAAGAAGGAATTTGAATTTAGAGAAGTAGTTGGGGTTTCTCATGTTGATGTTTCTAATTTTCTGGGGATGTGCGCATTTTGCATTAGTTTTTGTCTTATTTGTGTTCCATATGTAGTTCTAGAGTTACAGACTTGTAAAGAGTTCCGTTTCTTACAGTTGGCCTTGGCAGAGTTATACGAAGATGAAGCCAAAAGGCAGTCATTGTGTCCTGACAAACCAGCAACTACAAAGATCAGTAACACAAAAGTATCACAGAGGTAAGACATGCTTTGTACTTCTGAAATGTGTTGAATAGGTATTGTGTTAGCTCACAAAACTTTGTCATGCTTACATGATCTCCTTGTATAAAAAGCGATGTGCAGCAGTTCATAATCCAAAATTGTGAATTCCTGTAATAACATGTAGTCTGTGTCTTCTCAGAATGCTTTTTAAATTGTATTTATGTAGGAGCCTTTGTGCTGTATGGTATTCCAAAACTCTTGAAACCCACTTCAGATAAGATTCAGATGCTATAAGTGAAATGCAGTGCTGTTCTTTGTTTACACAGACAGAATTTGGAAATTTACTGTATCAGAAAAATACTGCAGTTCTTTGCTTCTTCAAAATTCAGCAAATCAGTAGTTTGTGTGAAACTTGACAAGTGAGCTGCTTTGAGTTTTGTACTTATGTCAGTACCCGTTGAGACAAATATTCGTTTGAAAAATTATTAGTAGGTTCATTAGGAGGCCTCTATGGGGTGGTAGAAATAAGAAGAGCTTCTTAATGAATTTGTCTGGGTTTGGCAGGTGGAAGGACAGACATGTTATCTATGTATATATCCAACTTTTGCTGGCCTGCAGTGTTTGCAGTTCACTTAGCATTTGAAGATTCAGTATAGTTTAAAATTTTTTATAAAGAAATCTTGCCAGTTTTCAATTATTTTTTATTTAAATTGTTTTTAAAGAAGAGAAGTCATTACATCATTACTGTCAGTGATGCCATAACAAGTCTTGTATTTGGCTCGTCTTTCAATTGCTGCTGCCAATATGGATCTCTGTTTTAAAAGAGGTTAAGCAGCAGAAAAGATCTTAGTCACCAGAGCCATGCTTCAAGTGTATCTGCAAATGCAGATCTTCAGGAAGAGGGATTTTAGCACAGTATGTGACACTTGAAAAATAATAGCTTTTTTGGTTAGTTTTTTTTGTTTGTTTTGGTGAAACCACTTAAGTTGACTAATCAGCTACATAGAACACAGTATATAAACAAAGAAAGCAAACACCTCAACTTACCAATACATGTCATGAAGTTACAATTTCCCACTCCAACTGAAGGAAAAAATGCAATACGCTATCTCAGATACTTCAGTGTGATAGCTGTTGGCAAACACTTGCTCTTTGCTGGCAATCATACTGGAATCTGTCTGAGAAAGAAGAGATGGCTGCTATTTGCATGGTATCCAAACTGACATTTTTCTTTTAGTAGACTTCAGTTTGCTCTCAGATGAGCAGTGTATTAATTATAAGGAAACATAGTGATGCTCTTGAAGTCACCTACTCAGTGTGCCTTCCACAAGTGCAGGTATAGAATTATAGGATGGTTTGGGTTGGAAGGGACCTTAAAGATCATCTTGTTCCAACCCCCCTGCCATGGGCAGGGACACCTTCCCCTAGACTGGGTTGCTCAGAGACCTATCCAACCTGGCCTGGAACACTTCCAGGGATGGGGCATCCACAACCGCTCTGGGCAACCTGTTCCAGTGCCTCACCACTCTCACAGCAAAGAACTTCTTCCTTACATCTAATCTCAATCTACCCTCTTTCAGTTTAAAGCCATTACTCCTTGCCCTATCACTATATGCCCTTGTAAAAAGTCCCTCTTGTGGTTTCTTGTAGGCCCCCTTTAGCTACTGGAAGGCTGCTATAAGGTCTCTCTGGAGCCTTCTCTTCTCCAGGCTGAACAACCCCAACTCTCTCAGCCCATCCTCATAGGAGAGGTGCTCCAGCCCTCTGATCATGTTCGTGGCCTTGCTCTGGACTCGCCCGAACAGGTCCATGTCCTTCTTATGTTGGGGGCCTCATAGCTGAATGCAGTACTCCAGGTGGGGTCTCACGAGAGTGGAGTAGAGGGGGAGAATCACCTCCCTCCACCTGCTGGTTACGCTTCTTTTGATGCAGCCCAGGATACAGTCGGCTTTCTCGTCTGTGAGCACACATTGTCGGCTCATGTTGAGCTTCTCGTCAATTAACACCCCCAAGTCGTCCTCCTCAGGGCTGTTCTCAATCCATTCTCTGCTCAGCCTGTATCTGTGCTTGGAATTGCCCTGAGCCATGTGCAGGGCCTTGCACTTGGCCTTGCTGAACTTCATGAGATTCACACGGCCCTACCTCCCAAGCCTGTCAAGGTCCCTCTGGATGGCATCCCTTCCCTCCAGCATGTTGCCCACACCACAGAGCTTGGTGTAGTCACCAAACTTGCTGAGGGTGCACTCAATCCCACTGGCCATGTCACCAACACAGATGCTAAACAGCACCGGTCCCAATACTGACCCCTGAGGAATGACACTCATTACTGGTCTCTACTTGGACATCGAGCCGTTGACTGCAAGTCTTTGAGTGCGACCATCCAGCCATTTCCTTATCCACCAAGTGGTCCATCTGTCAAATCAATGTCTCTCCAATTTAGAGATAAGGATGTCATATGGGACAGTGTCAAATGCTTTGCAGAAGTCCAGGTAGGTGATGTAAGTTGCTCTTCCCTTATCCACCAATGCTGTAACCCTGTCATAGAAGGCCACCAGATTTGTTAGGCACGATTTGCCCTTAGTGAAGCCATGTTGGCTGTCACCAGAAACCTCCTCATTTTCCATGTGCCATAGCATAGTTTCCAGGAGGATCTGCTCCATGTGTCCATGCTGGGCACAGAGGTGAGACCGACAGGCCTGTAGTTTCCTTTTTTCCCTTTTTAAAAATGTTATGTTTCCCCTTCTTCAGTCAGTGGGAACTTCCCTGAACTGCCACAGCTTCTCAAACATGATGGATAATGGCTTAGCCACTTCATCCGCCAGTTCCTTCAAGACCTGCAGATGCATCTCATTAGGTCCCATGGACTTCTGCACCTTCAGGTTCCTTAGATGGGTCTTGAACCTGATCTTCTCCTACAGTGGGCAGTTCTTCATTCTCCCAGTCCCTGGCTTTGCCTTCTGCATCTTGGGTGGTATGGTTGGAGCACATGCTGGTGAAGGCTGAGGCAAAAAAATCATGGAATACCTCAGCCTTCTCCATGTCCCAGGTAACCAGGTCTCCCATTTCCTTCTGGAGAGAGCCCATGTTTTCCTTAGTCTTCCTTTTATCACCGATGTACCTATAGAAGCTTTTCTTGTTGCCCTTGATGTCCCTGGCCAGGTTTAATTCTATCAGGGCTTTAGTTTTTCTAACTTGATCCCTGGCTCGGGATCAGAGAACAATTTCTCTGTGTTCCTCCCAGGCTACTTGTCCTTGCTTCCACCCTCTGTAGGCTTCCTGTTTGGGTTTGAGTTTGTCCAGGAGCTCCTTGTTCATCCATGCAGGCCTCCTGGCATTTTTGCCTGACATCCTCTTTGTTGGGATGCATCGCTCCTGATCTTGGAGGCGGTGATCCTTGGATATTAACCAGCTTTCTTGGGCCCCTCTTCCCTCCAGGGCTTTATTCCAAGGTACTCTACCAAGCAGATCCCTGAAGAGGCCAGTCTGCGCTCCTGAAGTCCAGGGTAGTGAGCTTGCTGTGCGCCCTCCTCTCTGCCCTAAGGATCTTGAAGGAATATATAGAAGAATGTCTCTGGACCCTGCTGGAATGAATGCCATATTATATATGCTGTCATGTTGTGTAAGCTCCTTCAAGAAACTTGAGACTATTGGCACAAATATACAAAACAGACCATACACCAAAGGAAGAAAATAGAAGAGATTAAAGCATTTCAAGTGCCCATGACCTAAGTCCATAACAGTACATTTTTTTTTTCTGAGAAAGTAATAATCAGATCCTTCACTGGGATATAGAATTACATTGTTTTATCAACACTGACACTTAAAAAAGCCATGGGCTGTCTGCTACACTTTGATTTCAAAGCTATAGTAATCAGACAAATTGCATAAATCTGAACTGGTGATCTGCCATTATTCACGTAGCAGATTGTATGCATGTTCTTATCCCATGGTAGTCAGCTACCTCATATGTTGTGTTTTATCTTATCTATTACTTCGCATTAATGAATTTTATCATCAAGTACTACAGGATAAGAGCATACATCCATGCATCTTTTCATGGCGTTTTGTAAGCTAACAACCCTAGCTTGTCCTGAGGGAGCTTATTGATCTATCCCTATCGTAAAACAGAATCTGATTATACATTTTAATTATCTTTTGAGAGTCTTTGCAATGTTGCCATTCAACATATTCTTAAAATTGTTTGAAATGGAACTGAGAACTACTACTATTTAGTTTTTAGGGTCCTTGTAGACAGGGACTCCAGGACATCAAGGAAAGCCAATGTTGACTTCACTAGGCAACTTACCTCTTGACAAAAACAACTAAAATGTGGAAAGAATATTTAGTGTAATTAATTCTGGTAAGCTGGATTCTGAAACAGCTGTTGAGCTTGCACATTAGCTGTGTTATATGTGGGACGATCAGTGGCGTTAAGCAGAATTCTGCATAACCTATGCTAGAATAGAATAGAATAGTTCAGTCAGAATGGACCTACAATGATCATCTAGTCCAACTGTTATTGCAAAGTGACTTTGCCATACATGTGCCCTTTTCTGCTTATTCACTGAGAAGCATTCATGGCTATGTACTTTGGCAAAAAAAAAAGTATGGTGATAACAAAAAAACTCCCAACAGCTTGATATCCTTAGTTTTTGAAAAAGAAGTAGTTTCAGAAGTTAGATGTAAAGTACTTAGTGAAGTGTATGTACCAGTCACCTTCAAACGTTTTCTTTTATTCTCTTGGCAGTCTTAAAATTGATTCTCTTAGAAGGTTGAGAAAACCAGAGAGAAGCATGAGCGATGACAAAGAAAACCAAAGGTATTTTTAAATCAAACAAAAAAATCATTTAACATTTGTGAAAGTAATTTTTTGTGACATTCACACTTTGCTCCCCCCTGTTTTTCAAAATGCCTGTGAGCTAAGTCTATCCTGCAAAGAGCTAGCAACTACAGAGACATGATGTGACTTGTTAGTAAGTGTTAGATGTATACTGCTGTAGTAAAACCATATTTGGTGGAATCTGGCTGTAGTGATCTAAGACCTGTAGATGCCTTAACATGTGACTGTATGGATGTAAAGTTTGTAAAGGTCCAACTTACACTTGGACGCAAAAGCTTTTTTGACTTTTCTCAAATATCCTGAATTGTTCTGCGTATCCATTACTCAAATATTTGAGTACGTCCTTTCTTTCTTGAATACTAATTCTTATGGAAATTCCTGTTTCATCTCCTTACCACTATCATGCTTTTAAATCTAATAATTAAAGATTTTTCTATATAAATGGCAATTGGGGTAGTAAATACAGATTTACATACAAAGGAGAGATGATACTAAGGGATTGCCAATTATGTGACATCATAAAAGCAGTATGATTGTACAGCACTTTCATACCCACTGCTGTTTTGGGGTAATTGTAAAATATAGTAAGATCAACATTATTTTGAAGTCATTTGCCTGAGAGACAGTTTCACGTGGATTCATTGATTTGCCTTGCCCCAAGTGGTTAAGTGAAAAAGTTCAGGAAGGTAGAAAGCACTTATTTTGTTAGTTTTTAACACTTTTTGTAATCAAAGACAAAACATTCAGGTTTGCCAGGTTTTGTATTTATATACAGATTTTTTTACAGCATCCATTCCATTGGTGTTTAGAGATTTATAGCGCCTTCCTCAAGGCGCTATTTTCATAATCAGATGCAGTTTTCAGCAGAATTATTTGTGGTTTAACCTTTCATCTTCAAGAGCTAGAAATAGGGCTGTGTTGAAGAAAAAGAACACAAATTAGCTTTCACAGCATTTTCTGCAGATTTTAAAATGCCTTGAAATGTTAATTAAATCTATTAAAAACTTTCCGTTTCTGAATTTGGCAGGAATGGAAGTACACTATTTCTTTAAATTAAAAGATCAAACAGTGGCACTGTTCAGGTTTTCCAACAACAGTTTTACGGTTGTTCTGCCAAGGTGATGTTAGTTGTGAATCTGTATTCTAACCAGCCCAGGCACAGTCCCAGGCACAGGACACACCTGAGGAAATTGGTCTTTCTAGGAGCCCATGGCATCCACATAAGATGAGGTATATGAAGCCACGGCCACATCAGAACTGCGTTCACTTAAACATATGACACCTAACCTCTGGGGTCTGTTCCAGAAGGCATCTTGGTAGTTTTGTTAGTGAAATGTCTTTGGAGTAGTGCTGCTAGGGTTGCTGGGAAGGTCAGAACCAAGTGGAACGTTTCTGTGACCTGAATGAAAAGCTCTTGTGCCAAATTCGGCTCTTTGTTCGTTAATTTGTTTTCTTTTGATGGGAAGAGGAAAATTATAATTGTCATTTAAAGCATTGTTGCTTATGAACATTACTATTCTAAAGATTTTATTCAGGAGACTCGGAATACAGAGGATTACAGATTTCTGGGACTTCTAATAATCCAAGTAAAATTGTTGCTGAACTCTTCAAGGAAGCAAAAGAACATGGGGCTGTCCCGTTAGATGAAGCCTCAAGAGCATCTGGTGACTTCAGTAAAGCTAAGGTAAAAGTTAAAAGATAACTTTGATCTCTGTTTACATTAGTGTCTCTCAAACTCATCTAACCACATGAGAGCGAATACACCTTTTTGTGGTTTGCGAATACCGGAGGATTTGATCAACACTCTTGTGTGTTATCTGTGCTCAAATACCTTGCTCTAGAAAATAAAGTGGGGAGGAACCTCACAATTTTAGGGCAAGTCATTAGAATTCAACCTGAAATGGAATTACTTGCTTTATTTTTAATTAAAATTCATTTAAAAAAAACCCAAACCTGCAGTTGATTCCAAATCAAAATCTCTTATCTGCTGAATTACTACTACAGGGTAGTGGTCAAAGGCTCAACGTACCGATGGAGATCAGTGACAAGTGGTGTCCCTCAGGAGTCCGTGTTGGGACCAGTGCTGTTTAATATCTTCATCAATGACACAGACGTACTGGGATCAAGTGCACCCTCAGCAAGTTTGCAGATGACACCAAGCTGAGTGGTGCAGTTGACATGCCTGATGGTTGGGATGCCATCCAGAGGGACCTGGACAAGCTGAAGAATTGGGCCTGTGTGAATCTCATGAGGTTCAGCAAGGCCAAGTGCAAGGTCCTGCAGCTGGGTCAGGGGGCAACTCCCCGGTATCAATACAGGCTGGGGGATGCAGGGATTGAGAGCAGCCATGCCGAGAGGGCCTTGGGGGTAATGATGGATGCAGAACTGGACATGAGCCGACAATGTGTGCTCACAGACGAGAAAGCCGACTGTATCCTGGGCTGCATCAAAAGAAGCGTAACCAGCAGGTGGAGGGAGGTGATTCTCCCCCTCTACTCCACTCTCGTGAGACCCCACCTGGAGTACTGCATTCAGCTATGAGGCCCCCAACATAAGAAGGACATGGACCTGTTGGAGCGAGTCCAGAGCAAGGCCACGAACATGATCAGAGGGCTGGAGCACCTCTCCTATGAGGATGGGCTGAGAGAGTTGGGGTTGTTCAGCCTGGAGGAGAGAAGGCTCTGGGGAGACTTTATTGCAGCCTTTCAGTACTTAAATGTGGCTCATAAGGAAGATGGGGACAAACTTTTTAGCAGGGCCTGTAGTGACAGGACAAGGGGTAATGGTTTTAAAGTAAAAGAGGGTAGATTCAAACTATGTATAAGGAAGAAATTTTTTATGATGAGGGTGATGAAGCACTGGAACAGGTTGCCTAGAGAGGTGGTAGATGCCCCGTCCCTGGAGACATTGAAGATCAGGTTCTACAGGGCTCTGAGCAACCTGATCTAGTTGAAGATGTCCCTGTTCATTGCAGGGGGGTTGGACTAGATGACCTTGAAAGGTCCCTTCCAGCCCAAACTATTCTGTGATTCTAATGTTTGAAAAAGTTTACAGATTAGAAACTGAAATGCATCGCATAAAACCTGCTTAGCCTGATTATGGTTACTAGGTGTAATTTTCCACTTAGAAAATATGCAAGGTAGAACAGTGAATTTGCTTTTTATCACAGAAGCAAGCTTACTGATGCTTTTCTTTGCACCTAGGTAAGGATTTTAATAAACTGTGTCAGATACTTATTTTAATACGCTTTTCTTTGTATTTTTTTTCCAGTCATTTTCTGGTGGTGGATATAGATTGGGTGACTCCTCACAAAAGCACTCTGAATACATATATGGAGAAAATCAGGATGTAAGTAAAATTCTGAATAGCAGGAAACAGAATCTCCAAGAGATGTCTGCTTAATCATGTTTACAGCTTGAAATGCCAGCATTACTGTAACTACGTCTATGAGGAAAAACTAATATTTAAATATTAGGTATGTGTTAAGTAGAAATTGTTAAAGTAAAAGTGTCCACAGAGGACAGATGTTCATTGGATACCCCTAAGGCCTCCATTATGGAATTTTCTGATGTAAACTACTTTAAAATTCTTAGCAGACATTCCTTTCAGTTACTTTCCTCCAGCTGTTGTTCTGCATTCTCAAAGCTATGTTAAGATTTTAATCCTCTTAGGTTAAGAATTGTTTCTTCTTATGGCTTGCAAAGTAGCCAGTCTCAAACTGGAAGGCATGGGTGTATTCTAGGAATGGTGAAGCAGCAAGTTAGAGGCCTTTTGAAAATTGTCTGGCCTTTCTTTCCTCCTTCCTCCTGAGGAAGAGGGTGAGGAAAAACAAAGTTCTCTACACTTTGCCACTTGTGTGAATGACTAGGGCAAATGTTAAGCTCATCTAGAAACAAAACCAAGAAGTGAGTGAGGCCAAAGGATATGGTTCAGGCTGGGAGGTGCTATCATGTCACACCAGGAGCTGCTACCTTCTACCCTCTTAAGTAATCCTTCTACCCCCTAAGTAATAGCCAGGTGTACTGAGCCAGAAGCCTGTTGCAGTGGGGTTACCATGACTGGGGGAAGGGATAGTTTTCTAAGGGAAGGTCAGTTTTACTGGCTAGGGAAGCCTAGTTGTGCTGGACTGCAAGGCAGTTGCAGGGAAGAGAAGTGCAAGCTCTGAAGGTGAAAGGCTCTGGCTGAATATGCAGGCACGCAGCAAAATGAGAAAGGAGCGAAGGAGGCTGGTTTCCAGGATTCTCAGCATTTGAACTGAATGGAGCTAGTATCAACTTTATTGGAACTCAGTATGTAATAATTTGAGGAAAGAGTAGTTTTCACTGTAACTGATGTATCAGCAGTAATTTGTAATTTTATGGTTTTATTTCTTAATTTATCAACAAGAAACATTTAGTGGTTTTGAAAGTAATTGGAACACTGAAGATCACTACACAGTCATTGTATTATGTTATGTCATGGATAGCAGTTTAAGAGATTCTTTTTCCCCAAGTGTAAAAGTGGTGTTGAAGCAGATAGTAGTCTAACTATTATTGTCTGCTTTTTTTAAAGGATTCTAACAATGATAATTACAGTGCAGTGCTCTTGTCATTTGCATTCTTGTTTGTGGTCTGCTACAAATTCTGTTAAGTATAGATCAAAAATTGTATAATTAATCTGTATGAAATTGAGATACCTTATTCGTCTATCTTCACTTGTTTTTTTATTTTGCTGGTTTTGCTTCATAGGTTCAAATTTTGCTGAAGCTATGGAGGAATGGCTTCAGTTTAGATGATGGCGAGTTGAGATCCTATTCAGACCCAACAAATGCTCAGTTTCTTGAGTCTGTTAAAAGAGGGTAAGTTAAAATGGCAACTTTTTTGAGGAATCTTTCAAGTGAAGTGAAGAAAAATGCTTTCTCTGCATGTTTATAATTATTAAAAGCTCCAGGCTTCTTCTCTGCCTGCACCTATAAAATATATTCTGTATTTGTCATCATGCGTAGGGCATTTAAAACTTTGGAACACTTTGGTTCCTTCTTGTGGTTTCACTCTGAATGTTACTTGTTACAGATGGCTTTTAGTTTCACATGTTTTGTTAGCTCATTCTAGGTTTTGACTGTCAGCTCACTGATTTTGTTTCTTACTTTAGGATGAAATCAATTCATAAAACAATTGGATGTCTATGACTGTTAAAGTAAACATACTAATGGTATCAACTCATATTGTACTGTGTAAGGCTTTTTGTGTAATTTTGTATTGTAGTTCAGAATGTAATTGGGAAACTTTTATTTTTGTAATTAAGGGAAATTCCTGTGGAACTGCAGCGACTTGTTCATGGTGGACAGGTTAATTTGGATATGGAAGACCACCAAGAACAGGAATATGTGAAGCCTAGACTGCGATTCAAAGCTTTCAGTGGTGAAGGGCAAAAACTTGGAAGGTAAATGTCGTGGTTTAACTCCAGCCAGCAACTAAGCACCACACAGCTGCTCTCTCATTCCCCCTCCTGGGCTGGACAGGGGAGAGAAAAATATAACAAAAGTCTTGTAGGTCGAGATAAAGACAGGGAGAGATCACTCAAGCAATTACTGTCACGGGCAAAACAGACTCGACTTGGAGAAAATTAACTTAATTTATTGCCAATCACAGTAGGATAATGAGAAATAAAACCAAATCTTAAGACACCTTCCCCCCCACCCCTCCCTTCTTCCCAGGCACAGCTTCACTCCTGGATTCTCTACCTACCCCCACTCCCAGCAGTACAGGGGGACAGGGAGTGGTGATTACGGTCAGTTCATCACATGCTGTCTCTGCCACTCCTTCCTCTTCAGGGGCAGGACTCCTCACACTCTTCCCCTGCTCCAGTGTGGGGTCTCTCCCGCAGGAGACAGTCCTCCATGAACTTCTCCAGTGTGGGTCCTTCCCATGGGCTGCAGTTCTTCATGAACTGCTCCAGCGTGGGTTCCTTCCACAGGCTGCAGTCCTTCAGGAACAAACCGCTCCAGCGTGGGTCCCCTGCAGGGTCCAAGTCCTGCCAGAAAACCTGCTCCAATGTGGGCTCCTCTCCCTGGGCCCACACGTCCTGCCAGGAGCCTGCTCCGGTGTGGGGTCCTTCCCGGGCTGCAGGTGCTCCACTGTGGACCTCCCTGGGCTGCAGGGTGACAGCCTGCCTCACCATGGTCTTCCCCACAGGCTGCAGGGGAATCTCTGCTCCGGCGCCTGGAGCACCTCCCCCCCTCCTTCTTCACTGACCTTGGTGTCTGCAGGGTTGTTTCTCTCACATGTTCTCACTCCTCTCTCCGGCTGCAGTTTCTGTGCCCCAGCAACTTTTATTTCCATTCTTAAATCTGTTATCCCAGAGGCACTACCACTGTTACTGATGGGCTCGCCCTTGGCCAGCAGCAGGTCGGTCTTGGAGCCAGATGGCATTTGCTCTGTTGGACACAGGGGAAGCTTTTAGCAGCTTCTCACAGAAGTCACCCCTGTAGCCCCGCCCTGCTACCAAAACCTTGCCACACAAGCCCAATACATTAAAAATGCTAGGTTTTCTGTTCTGTGTTCATATCTATTTCAAAAGCTGGATTTAATCAATTAGGAGACTGTTGGAAAAACTAATCAGATGACA
Source organism: Pandion haliaetus (assembly GCA_013401275.1). NCBI lineage: Eukaryota > Metazoa > Chordata > Aves > Accipitriformes > Pandionidae > Pandion > Pandion haliaetus. Next base: position 53,784 of record VYZV01004671.1, on the reverse strand, counting down.
AAAGCAATATAAACTTATTCTGTGCCACAAGTCTCAGCCTTGATTTCAGTCACCAGTAATCATGAAAGTTTATATATAATCTTAAAAAAAGTTAAGTCTTAGTCCTCTGTTGAAACTGCTCATAGATTTGCTAGATGCTTTTTTGTGACTATGAGATTTCTCTGCCTGTTCTTGCACATAATTTTGCCTATAATTTTTTTTTTTAACTTCAGCTGTGTTTAAAACAGGAGCAAAGGGAGCCGAAAGGTGATTAATACTATACAAACTTCATGAGAAAATCTCTGGATGGAGGAAGCAGACCCAAATAAATTGTTCCTCATTTAGTGACGAACAGGCAGAACTTAGTTATAATGTGGTACTGGCCAGTAAGGATACACTCTGCTCTGGCTTAGCTGCGGTACATGTTGTCTTTTATGTTGTCTTTTACTGCTGGGATCATCACAAAGTGAATAGGAGATGCTATTGCAGCAATATGGCTGATGCCTGACTTACAAAAATACTTTCCATCTGCATTATGAGGGTAACACCCATATTTTTTTTCTGGAATGAAGCAGCAGAAATACGGTACTGAAATACAACCTTGTTAACAGTCACTCATTGTAAGTTATACAAGGCAAGTCTGTTAGCTTTAAGAAAGAGAAATAATTTGATAAACTGACTTTTTTAGTTTGATCCAAAATAAATGAGCGATGAGTTGTATCAAAATCTCTCAAAATCTACTAGGAATTGATTAAAACTTCAAATGATGCTGCAAAAATCTATACTAGGAGCCGTTTTTTAAAAGCAAACAACCAGAGAAATTGCACATGCTCCCCTAGATGAAATAATACTGCAAAGCCTGGATTGTGGGAGAGGAGAGGCTCAACTTTTAACCTCTGATTGGAAGTCCTGGCTTCCTTCAATTCTAGTGTCATCTCCAACTACAGTATAAAGTTCATATATGTAGTAAAAAAACCCGAAATTTAATGTTTTCAAAAAGCTTGCACCTGGTTCTGGTTTATTTGCTGTCCCAGTACAAGGGTAGGCTGATGCTGTTAAAACCCTAATGTGTAGAATTCAATTGAACTGATGCATGTGCCAAAATACATTCCTGTGACTGAACATCTCAGCCTGCTTTGTCCAAAAGTGCATAATCTCTGTTCACCTTAAGTTGGTCAGTAGGAGTTAACAGTAATGTGACCTCAGCTCTGCCAATCATCAGCTTTTTCACATAACAGTTACAGGCTTTATAGCATCTTTTTCAGCTGACTTGCTATTAGCTGTTGAATTGTAAATACTTCTTCTAGGTTTCTGTTCATGATTGCATTTATTCATGTAATATGTTCGGTTGCCAAAAGTATTGCTGGTGTGCTTCTGCAGGTAATTTAATTCAATAAATGGTTCTTAACTGTTTCTAATCTGTATTTTATCTTTTTAAAAATGAGGAAATGTGCTCAGTAAAACTGAGAAGATGGTAAGCTTTGGTAGGGGTGACGTAGGGAACAACTGTATATAATAACTTCTTCACCTGAGCACTTGCTCAAGAGTATTAAAGAGAAGAGGTGGGGAAGAGAGGAGGTTCTGTATATAAGAAAATGTGCACGCCTGTTGTGTAGCATTTTTGTTTGTTTTGGTAGCTTATGAAGTCTCAGGTATGTAAGCAATGAAAGGAGCAGCCAAATTATTATCTCCTATCAGATTTATATTCTTTTTATACTAAACGTAAAAAAATCCATGCTTACTATGTGATGGTATCAATTACCTGTTAATATCATTTGTGCTCTAAAAGGGTGGGGGATGCCCAGAATCATAAAGTAGTACTCCTGAAAGCAATTACTAAAGCAGTTTGGGTCAGTTTAGTGCACTATAATTGTGCATGATTATTTTTTTATATAGTCCGGGAAGTATGATATATAAATCTTAGTATCAAAGACTGTCATTTCATGCTCTGTAAGCATAAACAAAGAGGGTTTTGTTTGTATGTGATTACCTATTTAAAATCATGCAAATGTAATGATATGCACAGTTATAAGAAAAATAAATATGAAATATTGCAATCATTGACAAGAAACTACAAAAGGGTTATTTGTGTCTCTATTAGAAAGCCTGTGTTTATACTTAGTTCAGATAACTTTGAGAGGATTTTCATTGCTCATTTGTACTAGCTATATATGGTAGTCACTCAGTGAAAAAGACAACTGAAACTTTACTCAGTTCTCGTTAGACACCATTAGTAACATCTGGTTTGTTTTTTTTTTTTATCCTTTAGCCTTACACCTGAAATAGTCAGCACACCTTCTTCACCAGAGGAGGAGGAGAAATCCATTCTCAGTGCACCTGTTCTGATTGATGATTCCATGCCAGCAACTAAAATTCAAATTAGATTAGCAGATGGAAGCCGACTAATACAAAGATTTAATCAAATGCACAGGTAAATTGATTCTGCATCAATGCAGGTAACCATAACCATTTCAATAAGTTTGTGTTTTGTCATTAAATGAATATCAGCAAGACATGAAAAAGGGGAAAATACAGCTTAACTGAGATGTATAGCTCAGTGTCATTTTCATAACACAGATGTACTGATAAATTGACTGTCATGCAGAATTCTGTTCTTGGAAGGACAAGATACTTGATAACTGCAAAGTCACAAACTTTTATGACCAATTATATCCTGTGATTTGTAAGGACGCAGTACCAGTCATAACTGTTCTCAGGGCAACTGAAATCTGGACAACCTTGCTATGTAGTCATCCCAACCGTGGGCCTTTCTTGGGAGGAGCGTGTGGCTGAATCTGATGACACTGTGAAGGCACTTTATTGCAAGGTGTCTGATTTTTTAGATCTGTTAGTAGTTTGCTGATTAGAGCTTGCCATTAGTTTTGTTGACATTGTTGGGGCATTGCCACAAATGGTCTTGGCCAACCCCATTTATTTGCACAAGAGGTTGTGTTAGTGCAAGGTTCTGCAAAGCTCCGCTTTGCACTATGTGGCTGAGAGAACTTTGGGCAGAGGTCAGAGATTTGGGCAGTAGTTCCTCCTATGCTTCACAGCAAGCAGGCTTCAAGCCAGCCCTGATCTGTAATCTGCACTGTAGTGTTAGAACACAGCTGAAACTGAGCTTGAATCCTGCCTTGGAGGTGGTCTTAGCATGGACCTAATTCCATGTTATATGGAGAGTTCACCTGTTGCCTTTTTTTCCTTCTGGCTCAGAATAAGGGCCAAGCCATTGTGCAGCTTTCTTCACCTGACAACATACACAGACCACAATGAGGCAATTTCAGCTGAGATGCCAATAGGGAGGAAGGTACAGCAATAATTTTTCATATTTTAGCAGACCTGATAATGTACATTGATAGTACAGGCCCAGATCCTTTCTTCACAGCACCTGCTGGAGAAGTGACTTAGATAAACGGTAGGGCCTGTTGGGAGCCTCTGTAGGGTTCTCTTCTGTCTGTGTGAAAGGGCAGAAGTGGTAAACTTCCCAGTAACATCTGTAACCAAGGGTGTGTTGACAGAAGCTTGTTTTAATCACAATTAACTTTCTCTTGGATGTGAATCTGTTTAGTTATCTTTGCCATATGTATGATCAAAATCAGCTACTAAAGCGCATTGCTTGTGTCATAAATGGTGAATACAGATAGCGAGTTGAAGTCCCTGCTTATTTGGCTATGGTAAATCTGCCTGCTTATTAGTTACAATAGATCTTTAAAGATTTATTCTCAGCTTACTTTCTTAGGAGAGAAACCTCAAATTTCAGGTTTTTAATCTCTAAAATCTTACTCATTTTTCATCCATGTCTTATAAAACTGAATTAGTCCTGTTATACTGTTGATGTGATTGTTTTATGAACTATTGTTCTGAAGTTCAGTGCCAAGTGGGGAAACCTCTTGCTGTTGAAGTGCATTAATAATTCCCCTCTGGTTTCTCATCACTTTTCACCATATATTTTTTCTTCCTTTCATTAATAATTTAGCCTTTTTGAAATATACTAATTAGTAGTGAAATTTTTGACAGCTGGTGTTGAAATTGCTTAACTTTGTGTTAAGTATCAGTTTGCACTATACTTCTATGTTGCAAATTTTATTTCTGTTGAGAAAACAAGCAACATTCACTTTAATTTTTCAGTTTTTTTATGTAAGAAGCAAAAAATTCTAGGCTACAACCATGAGTCATCTGGATCAAATCGAAATGTAAAAATCAATAGGACATATTAAATGGTTTAGTCTGTTAGAAGGTTTTGCGTTCTCTGATCATCTTAATGTTCAGAGATTTATGTCAAAATGGAATCATACACAATTTTCATGTCCATATCCTTTCCACAGGATTAAGGATATTCGAGATTTCATTATCCAGTCCCGTCCAGCATTTGCAACAACTGATTTTGTTCTTGTGACTACCTTTCCAAATAAAGAGCTTACAGATGAAAGCCTGACACTACAAGAAGCAGATATACTTAACACTGTGATTCTTCAGCAATTAAAGTAATCTTACAGTTGTTGGTACAATATAGGGACCGTGCTGTATTGTCATACAATATGTTTCCAACAGATGAAAAAAAGGAAAGAGCAGTGTCTTTTTATTACCCCACTTCCATGGATCAGATTTTTGGGTTTCATGTCTTCCAGCTATAGCTTATCTAGCTTTTTTGTTTGAATTTCTCAACATTATTCAGCCTTTTTTCAGTGTTAAAATCAAGCTTCCCTATGTTAATATGTTTCAAACCACATCTTGTACTAACTCTGAAGTGAGGTATGACTTTATGACTCTTCGTTATTTTGAGGGGGGTGAGGGGAGAAGCATTTGGGGACAGTATCTTTCATACAGTTGGTAAGATTTGCACTATGGAAATGTTTTATGCTGCATTGACAAACAGCCATTTGAAAACTTAGCCAGTAGGTTATGTTTACCTTACAAGCTGTATTAATATTAAGGTGTTCTGTTTAATAAGTTGACAGATAATTAATGCCCTAATACAATTTTTGTATATTCTGTTTGTAGTGTTTCATGGTGCAGTATAATATTTATATTCTAGTTTTTATGTAATTTTCCCCGTATTGTTGTTCATATCAGTGAATCAGTTCAGGAGATGCAAACCTCAGCTTTTGCAGACTATACTAGATTGTTCACATTTTTATTCTAGTTGTTCTACTTGTGGTAAAAATAAGTATGAATTTTTTTCTTCTTCAAGGTAGAGAAATGGGAGAGACCACTGTCATCTAGAGAAATGCTGTGATTTAGATTTCATGAAAGTAGGCCTGTGGTCACTTTGAACCTGAATATGCAGTTGAACCCTGTGCAGCTACATGGTTCTTCACATGAATAAGTAACCCCAAACAAAAAGACACGAAGGTGCACACAGAACTTGTTTATGCTGTCACTTGCATGCACAAAAGTAGACATGTTAGTTGGTCATGTATTTTTGACCTGAATTTCAGGTCTTTATATTTGGAATTTTGGCCAAAGGCATTTTGTAATATTCAGTGGGGGTTTGGTTGTGCAGTTTTCGCTATACTTGTTTGGAAGCTGTATAGTTAAACCCCTTAATCTTTGAAATGATATATTTTTTCAAATAACTTGGCCCTACACGGCAGTATGCAGGTAGGAATCTTATGTTGTGGGCAAACTGGCTGCTGTGCTTTAGTATTATGCAGTTTTATAGTATTTGTGGCTTTATATCAGATGAGTGGATCACACTCGGAAGGAGGGTAAATGGGCTGTATCTCTTGTACCGATATATGTGTTAAAAATGCTGTTTTCACTGATTATTTTATTCTGAAAATATCAATATTTATTTATGCTAAGCTTATAATTGCTCAGTATATTTGATTAATCTTATGTTTTTACCTCAAAGTAGATATTTGACTGAGTAAATTTTAAATGTGCAATTGTATTTGAAGTATTTGGTTTTGTAATGTGAATATCTGCATGATTTTAATCATAATTCATTTCACGTGCTAAGTAATTAAAGTTTTAAGCTAAAAAGACCATAGGCAACACTTCTTGTTTTCTTCCCAATTTATGTTGTGAAGTGATGATTGTGTTGTGTGCCAAATATTTAAGCCTAAATGGAAAGGAACGGACACTTACTATGCATATATTTTATATACTGACACTTCTCTATATAAATGCAAGGCCAGAGTCAGTATCGTGATACCTATCTTGGGCAATGTGTGGTTTGGGCATATTTCAGTTCAGAATATAGGTTAAATTACATTGCTTATTACTTCTGAAGACCATTATTAATTAAACACTGATGTATGAACAACAGTGGTTAACTACATTGGGTTTTTTTTCTCTTCTATTATACCAAAAACCACACCTGCATATTATCACAATCTCTTTGTTTCAAATAGTTGGTACATTTTTGTGTTCAGTAGCACCTGAGAGTAACTGAGGGTCCCAATAGTTCACATTATTTTGTACAGCACTAAGAAAATTTATCAATGGTCGTGTTTAAAATTTCACTGCTTCTCAGTACTTTAAAACCTATAGAATCTTCTGTCTCATAATTTTATGTCATACCTTTTATTAACATTAAATTCTCACTCATGTAGCTAACATCTTGGCATTTTTGGCACAAAACAATCCTTTGACTACAGACCTATGTGGATATGCAGTTAAGACTGGCTAGAAGGGAGAAGGGAGACTGAAACAAGGGAGAAGGAACTTGGTAGAGGATGATGACCTTTCCCTCACAGCAAGGCTGCTGAGCTTCTCGGTAATTCCTCTTAGCTTCCATGAAATACAGTTAATAATCCTGTCACTTGCTCTTGTAGGCAGTTTATGAAAGGCTCAGGCTTCACCTCTGCTTGTCTTTCCCAGAAATCCTGTACCACACAGAGCCAAATAATGCAAAATTGAAAACTGTTTTCTCTTAAGAAAATCTCTCTGGACCTGAACACTTGTGCTTTTGGGTTTTGGACACTACTCCCGTCTTTGTAATAA
>VYZV01004671.1:4216-46464 GCA_013401275.1 Pandion haliaetus | reverse complement strand
GCTCATTAAACCTGACATGCCTTAGCATAGGCACGCGCTGTTTTATGGGCAGATGAGACAATGAGCAGCAAGAGTCTGGAATAATAAATATTGAATTCATGGCATGCCAAAAGCAGTAAGCTTGTGGTGTTTCTATGGGATGGATATAGTTGGAATGGGTTCTTGAAGACATTAAAAGTAGGACTGGTACTACTTAGCTGCTTACCAATTATTTGAAAATAAGCTTTGAAAACCCAAAGATTAGTGCAATGATAAACAACAGTAGTGAACTGTAGCAATTGGATCAATTTGCATCCTTAATACAGCCAAATGTCAAGTTATAAATCTGGAACTAGCTGTGAAAGACACTAATAGCCTGGAAAGCACTGGCCCTGGAAAGGAGTTGGATGACAGTTGGAAAACAGTGCAGCACAACTATTGACTTTGTGACTGGGAGATGATTTTAATCCCTGTGTTGTTATTGGTGAGTTTGATACTGTTTATGGTGCTGGTCCTGCTTCTTAAGAACGTTAGAGATGGGACTAAAAAAATCAATGGAAATGCTCAATTAAATATCTTATCCTAAAAGAGCTCCAAACAGGTAGCTTATCAGGAGGAAAAGAGAGAGATGAGGTGATTTAAAGTGGGCAGTTACTTCACAGAGGGGGAAAAAGTATTACAGGACTTGTTTGGTAGAGGAAAGCGTAACAAGAATTAGAAGCTGGTACAAAGATGAAAACTCAGTCCAGGTATTTTCAAAGTGAAATTAAAACACATTTTTCAACAGTTGAACTACTGGAATGAACCAACCTTGAAAATCAACTTCTCTATCTTCTGGTTTTTGTTTAATTCTCACTGTTATGCTGACTTTCTGTAAGATTTGTTTTAATTAAACCAAATTTATTTGGGTTTTGCTACTGAGACAACAAGGTAAAATAAGATGGCTTAGTTTTTGGAAAGCAATTTACTTTGCCTTTGTCCAGTCATACTTACAATTAATAAATTCTGCTGTATGTTTCATATTCAAAAGCTGGAAACATTATGTACCTCACTGTACATCTTCAATATTTTCATTACAGACATGCCAAAAAAAAGTCTGCTGAACTTCAAAGAGATGATTAACAGAGCTCAGATTTCAGACCAGAAGTCACCTTCTTACACTTCTTACTTGCAACTCTCCTCCTTCAGTAATGGTCCTGTTCTGTCCATAACTGACGAGCTCTGGCAGCACATCTGGATGTTAAAGGAAAGAAACTTAAGTTTAAAAATTTTTTCATCTAAAACTGAGAAGTGGGGAGGTTATCTAGTTCTTTTCTGTTTGCTGGGAGCTCTCTGCTCTTGAGTTAAGTATGTGATCTACAAACTACATATTTGGGCTCTTTTTCTGGGATATGAGAAGATAGATGTGTTATTCCAAACTGCATTAAGGTAAACTGAGTGAGACATTCCTAACTGTGGAAATAAAAAAAAAAAAATCATTTGGGGAATTATTCTGGAAGAGCTACTATTTTACATTTATAAATCTACCCCAGTCGAAATTAATTTGGTGAGATCTTAGACCATTTAAATACTAATGAGCAAGTATTCCCAAATGGGAGTACCCAGGAGTCATTTTCCTATATGATGTTTTAGCTGAAGTTCGAATTGAAGGAATTACTTCTGCAGGGCTGTAAAGCTGGTATTTATCTCATGGAATTCTTAGTGTCTTACTAGGTGCTGATATAAAAATTTTGATTGTCTATTCTAGAAAAAAAAAATAGAATTCATAGTGTTTACTAGCTGTAGCTTAAAAATTATCAAATGATTGCACTTTGAGGACAAAATAAATTTTCTGACTTCCAAATTAAATTTTGATGAACTTTTTCATGGTAATAGCTGTCTACAGTGTTTTGGACCAATGGAAGCCTCAAACTTTAGTGCCTGCATTGTACAAACCCCAGACAAATGCTCCATTTCAGTGAACAGAATTCATTCCTGTTTATCTTGCAACTGTTCCTAATCAAGTTAAATTAAATCATCATTAATCAGATGTTCACAACAAATGTTCTTAAAGTCTTTCATGCCAATTTATTTAATCCTTTTTAAATTAGATTTTACAAATAAAAATCTCTGCCTGAATGTGAAAATATAAGTGCTAGTTTTTTGGGAAGTTTGCAGTTAATAGAGAAGAACTTAGATAAGGTATTTATTTCTACTTGCATTTGAATTCTTCTTTTAGCAAGCTGGTTCTTGTTAAAAGAAATAGAGAAATGTTCAATGGAGAAGGCTTTGGCTCTGAATGCAGAATAGTGCTACCACTTTTTCTCCATGAATGGGTATGCTGATACATGTGAATACTTGTTTCTACTTTTTTTTTAATCACTTTTTTTATATATAGGTTCTTTTGTTTTGAATATATCGTGTATGCTTTCAACTCTTTTAAATATAAAATTATATTCCTGTGTATTTTTCTTAATGCAGTGCTACTTCCCATAGCAGTCCTCAAATCCTGTAGTCTGAAAGGAATCATTGAAAGCAGAAGAGGGAGCATAAGTGGATATAGGCAGATGGTTATGTTAAAATGCTTTTCACTAGATTATTTGCTCCTGCTCTTATGGTCTTAATAATTATTTTGGTTTTCTAAGGAGTCTTCCTAAACACTATTTTTCCTGGAAACAGACATAATTGGAACTTCTTGGTAACCTTGGTCACCACTCAAAATACTGTAAGCCAGGATTTGGTCTGTGTGAAAGGAGTGAATGCTTCATCTGGAGAGATCAGACAATTAGACCTTAAAAGATGCTGCTCAGAGGAAAAAAGTGAACCTGAATCCTATCTTAAATCCCAACACTGGGAAAATTCAGGTGTACCACTGAGTTGTAGATGCATATTTAATGTTTAGCTTTTCATCCACAAAAAGGGAAAGTGGCTGTTTTAACTTGATTTTAGTTGTTTTGAAGGTGCCCTTCCCTCTGCTCTTTGTGAAAATTATAAAAATAAACTGTGCAATTGGCTTGAAAGGAGAGAGCCAACTCTTCCTGACCTGACTGTACTGCAAGCTGGTGTTAAGATAGAGGCTAACAATCTACCTTGGTAGAATAAAAAATAAAACTCAAAGGCCTGGAAATATTCTAGGTTTCAGCTAGGCTTAAAAGATAGGTCTGGCATCAGTCACAACCCTTAATGGAGGACTAAGCCCTATTATTAGGGATATGCCTAAGGGAGATTCCCTGAACATTTCTGTCTTGCCCACTGTACATTAACCACACCTGTCATGTGGACAAGGGAAAATCGGAAATTAAAGATTCTTTGCAATGTGATGATTTAAGGTGTTGATGTTAGCGAAGTCATTTTTACTTGCTGACAAAAGGATTTCATTTCAAAGTGTTGTTTGGGGTTTTTTTTAAATGTAGTGCAATTCAGCTTCCAGGTTTCTTTCTGGGTCTCCATGATCCATAATTACTCCTCTCTAAAGCAATTACTTAAATGAATGGAGCTAAATAAACAGAGGAGAGGGGACAGATGGATGTGTCAGTCTGGCAAACCTGCAAGCAATTTGGGCCTAGGAGGCAGAACAACCACACTCAGCAAATGTAGGCAGGAGAGGATGCTTGTTTAGTGGGGACCTGTAACACATCCCAGCTGAAATAGTCACTGTCCTTTGGGAGGCTGTTAGCTGGATCAGAGCTGGTACTCCAGGCTGCTGAGCTTCTGACACCTGCTTTCCTTCATTCCTGACTGTCTACGAGTTGTTGTCTCTGTTGGTCATTCCTGTTCAGTAGAGTAATGCCTGCAGTATGTCAGTTCTTACAGACAATGCTAGTGGTTTGCAAGAGTCTATTACAAATGTCAGACTTGAAGTCTTCCCCTTTCCCTCAATACTTTTCTTCATCCAGTTTCTTCAGGATAAGACCCCAAGATACATTAAACTAACACTTAACCTGGGTACACTGAGAAAGTTTCGATTATCTTCTATTCTCACGTCACCTACAAATATTGCACTTGCTCTACTTCTGTTTAATTGGTTTTAATGCATGTGCCCCAAACAAAACAAATTATCCAATCAAAGTTTTGGTGTCTTCCCTGTATCATTTCTGGTAAGCTTATGGTGCTGGCAGATAATTTCTTCCCAAGGACTCCAACCCTTTGGAGTTCTCATGAGGGCAGCTCTTCTTCCTGAGGTCTATACTTCACTATAGCAAGAATTCTTTTTTATTATTACTTCTTTTTGCTTGGCTTATTATCAAATAAAGTTTGGTTAGTCATTGTGTATTCTAGGCTGCACAGAGTTCTCCAGTGTTTTGATGTTTCATGTTTAAATCTGACAATTCTTTGACACTCCTCCCAAGGGAGTCTTAATAATATATGAGTTTACTTAGTGCTTTTTGTATTCTTATGTTGCAGAGCTCAGCCTTTGGAATACAGTGCTGCCTGGGGTTTTTTTTTTGGGGGGGGTTGTAGTATCTCATGGCCCAAATGACAAAATAAAGCTTAGGTTGCACATATGATAAAGATGTGGAGTAGGTCATGATGTCAGCAAATAAATGTGAGAAACCTAGAACCTTGAAAAGATTTTGGAAGAACTTTGATTCTCCATGTTTCTCCTCTAGCCTGCACTGACCTCTTCCACACAGCAGTTTTTACTTATTTGCTCAGCTAAACATCTCATGTGTACAGAAAGTCTCTTTATATCAGAGGCTTGAGGCTGCAATGCTTAATGCCTGTCTTCCTAAGCAACTCCCTGGAGACTGTTGGCCTGCCTGTAAGCACATGTAAGAATAATTAACTTCAGGTTTAATGCTGGAATCCTAAGCTTTTTGTGGCTGGTGCCATGTCTCTCGGTGTGTCTGCAATTCCTAAAAATAGAGGCTGCCTAGTTCTAGTTGCAATCTTCAGGCCCTACTGCAGTAAAACTTTGAAACAATAAAAAAAATCAGTTTAATTACTACATTATTGGTTTCCCCAATTCTAGCTCCTAGTACCTGAACAAATTCTAGCTCCTAGGGCCTTGACAGATATTGCAGTATCAGTCCCATGGATCTCCAAGTTGATGCATTGATGGATATAATCTGTAGCTTTGGTGTAGAGAAAATACATGGAAGAGAAGAATATTTGTTTTCTCTTTCTTTCTCTTTCGAAGTGGCAGTTTAGCTGAATCCATAAAAAGTCAGAACATGTCAACCTGGCAAGGTCTGTTTGCCTTAGTTGTCTGTATAGGCTTTATTACCCAATTGACTGCGCAAGCAGAGAAGGTAGAGGTGACCTGGAGTTAGTGATTTCCAAATAGCCTTTACTCATGGCCAAGGCCATCAACAAACACGCATTTAATTTTACGAATTTTCTTCAAATAGTAGCATATGCAAGCTCAGATAGTGCTGCTGTCTTTGTACAAGCACAGTAACTAAGTATTTGTTAAATGCCATTACAATAGTGAGATATCTCTATTATGGAGAAAACTACATTTTGCTAATAGACTTACTTAAGTCTACTCTTAGATGAACAAATCAGTCTCTTTTCTATAGAGTAACAATGGGATAGCCAATAGTATAGATTTTTGTAATCTATTCAGAAGAACTTGAAATTTTGTGTAGTAGCAGTAGCATTGTTATAGAGGTTGTCTACAGTTATAAGGGTATTTTAATTCCTGCAAGACAGGATAAAAAAATCTGTAACTTTACTATCAGATAGGAAAAATTTATATGGGTTAGGATTTTATAGATGAAACCAAGCAGTGGTTGCCAAAGCTGCTGGTCTGATGAAATCAGACTAATCTTCAAGAATGAACTATGTTATTGTTTGTTCATGATGTGGTAAGTATTTTGTCTAAATTCCCTCAGTGAACTATGGATGTAGATTCTGCCAATAACTTGTACTTTATAACAAAAGGAAAGTGTTAGGCTTTCAAAAGAAGCCTGAGTATATTGGAGATTTGAAGGCCACACTTGAATGTTAGTTAAGCAATTAAGAAGCATCTGTTAATATCAGTAGAGCCCACTTTTCCCTTCTGGTTTGCCTTTACACAGAGCGGTTGATTACAAACACGATGCAAGTTGGTCATAGCAAATGATTAAGGGGAGATTTTTTTCTCCTTTCTTTATGCTTTCATTTTGAGAGTGGAACAGATTGTAATCTGTATCAGGTATTTCTGCTAGAAAAGCTTCAACGGATGTGACAGTAAAAGACACTGCTTTCTTACTCCAGCTATTATAGCACCCACAGAGCTTGCATTCTATGCTTTCTATGCCGGTGGCTGCCTGTCTTTCATAAATTACATGCTTTTTTTTTGTATTCTTGCCTATTTGAGTATCTGTCACTGAAACTGAGGGAGTCTTCTGACAACATATTTTCATTCTGTACTCTCAGGATCTCATCTATTATGTTGCACCTCATTCATTTTATTTGGTCTTCTGCAGCTAATGCTTCTGCTTGAGTAATGAGTTGCTTGGGTGGCTAATTAGGCTGATCATGTAGCAGTTTCTTTTCTGCTGAAAAATTACTTTCTTGAGGATAGATCATAATAGTTTGTATCCCAAGGTTTCACCTTCTTTCTGAGAGCCAGATTTTTGTGCATATTTAAGAAAACATTTGGAAGACATATATTAAAGTGGAAGAAATGAAAACAACTCTTCCTCAACCCAGTAGGGGAAGATTGTCACGTTTGATGCAAACGCCATTAATGGATTCTGCTTTCTACACTCCTTGCACTTCCTTTTTTTGCCATAGCTAAGCTAATTTTTTCATATTAAAGACCTTGAATCTCTTTTGTGTTGCTTCTCAGTTGCCACTACTCTGAAGGTATTGGTATCTAGAAGTTTCTCAGCCCTGCTCTGGTCAGAATGAAGTCCTTTAATCCACAGATAAGAGGTAAAAGGCAAGTTGCACTAGAAGCATGAGCCTATTCCCTTACTCAATGAGCTAAAATAGTGTGAACACGGGGGATCTTTCTAGTGAAATACCATAGTATTTCATAGTAGACATAAGAAGTGAATGGTAACAACAAAGGACCTTGGTTAGCATGAGAGGTGGGGGTGGCTGATTCTCATGGCAATACATTAATATGGACTTCTTTTTCTCCCATTGTTTTTCTGTCTTTTGCATACTAGAATACACCTGTCTTTCCTCACCTTTTTTGACTAAGTGGACAGTTACCACCTTTAACCTCAGTTCAGAGCACTTTGGCAGTATTGCCAACTCTCATAGTTTCATCCCAGTAATGGGATTTTAGCTGTCATTGTGTGACATGCTAAAGACTGCAGATATTGCAACCTAGCTGTGGGAGAAATTCCCCCTTTCTATTGTTTCTTCTATTTTTTTCTTGTTTCTCTGCTTCTTAGAGCAGAACGGCCAGACTGGTTTGCTGCAGAACTTGGCAGGAGTTTGTTCTCATTCTGTGAGCCAATGGGGTTTTCTAGACGACGAAGTTAAAAGAAGCAAAAAAACGCTCCACTAGCAAAAAGTGACTCTGCTTATGAACGTCTTCTATAAGCATTGCATCAGTCCCTTGAGGCTTTCCTTGCCCCACTGCAGTACCAAGACTGGGATGAAAGACAAGGGTTGAATCATGGAATAATTTAGGTTGAAAGCTACCTCTTGTTCGTCTGTACCCTAGGGTTCTTTCATCCTACTCTCCAGATTAATAAAGGACAAAAAAAATCAGGTTGCACTTAAACTCATGGTAGTACAGGAAATCTGTGGAGTTGCAGGTGAGAAACATGGACTATAAGATAATGAATTAGGCTTCACCAAGGGCAAGTCTTGCCTGACCCAGGCTAGTGACCTTCTATAATGGAGTGACTACATCACAGGACAAGGGAAGAGCTACTGATGTCATCTACCAGGATTTCTGTAAGGCCTTTGACATGGTCCCCCACAACATCCTTCTGTCTAAATTGGAGAGAGATGGATTTGATGGATGGACTGTTCAGTGGATAAGGAGTTGGCTGGATGGTTGCATCCAGAGAGTACTAGACAACGGCTCAACGTACTGATGGAGATCAGTGACAAGTGGTGTCCCTCAGGAGTCCATGTTGGGACCAGTGCTGTTTAATATCTTCATCAATGACACAGACGTACTGGGATCAAGTGCACCCTCAGCAAGTTTGCAGATGACACCAAGCTGAGTGGTGCAGTTGACATGCCTGATGGTTGGGATGCCATCCAGAGGGACCTGGACAAGCTGAAGAATTGGGCCTGTGTGAATCTCATGAGGTTCAGCAAGGCCAAGTGCAAGGTCCTGCAGCTGGGTCAGGGGGCAACTCCCCGGTATCAATACAGGCTGGGGGATGCAGGGATTGAGAGCAGCCATGCCGAGAGGGCCTTGGGGGTAATGATGGATGCAGAACTGGACATGAGCCGACAATGTGTGCTCACAGACGAGAAAGCCGACTGTATCCTGGGCTGCATCAAAAGAAGCGTAACCAGCAGGTGGAGGGAGGTGATTCTCCCCCTCTACTCCACTCTCGTGAGACCCCACCTGGAGTACTGCATTCAGCTATGAGGCCCCCAACATAAGAAGGACATGGACCTGTTGGAGCGAGTCCAGAGCAAGGCCACGAACATGATCAGAGGGCTGGAGCACCTCTCCTATGAGGATGGGCTGAGAGAGTTGGGGTTGTTCAGCCTGGAGGAGAGAAGGCTCTGGGGAGACTTTATTGCAGCCTTTCAGTACTTAAATGTGGCTCATAAGGAAGATGGGGACAAACTTTTTAGCAGGGCCTGTAGTGATAGGACAAGGGGTAATGGTTTTAAAGTAAAAGAGGGTAGATTCAAACTATGTATAAGGAAGAAATTTTTTATGATGAGGGTGATGAAGCACTGGAACAGGTTGCCCAGAGAGGTGGTAGATGCCCCGTCCCTGGAGACATTGAAGATCAGGTTCTACAGGGCTCTGAGCAACCTGATCTAGTTGAAGATGTCCCTGTTCATTGCAGGGGGGTTGGACTAGATGACCTTGAAAGGTCCCTTCCAACCCAAGCTATTCCATGACACTGTGAATTCCCTGGCTGAGGAAAAACAGACTGATGTGATGCACATGTCAAATGAATATGATGGAGGTTTGTGGACCTATTGGGACCATTCCCACCAGTGACAACTCTTAGAACAAGGACTTGACACACCTTATTTCACAAATGATGGGAATAGGTGTTGAGAAAGAGAAAGACCCCAAAGACTAAAACATAATCTTTTCCCACAGAATCATGACTTTGTAAGTTTTTGGAATATGACTCAGTTTTCAATTTTATATTAGTGAGATTGTCATTTAGGCTAGACTGTAGTTCTTACCCAGAAGAGTTTTTCAGGTTTCTTTAAAATTCTTCCTTTGGATGATATGAATAATGTAATTTCTTTCTGAGGTTTGGGGGAGGAAGGTAATGATGGAAGTAGATTTGACTTGCACCAATAAGCCTAGTGAGACAGGCTCTTTTTTCCATCTGTAAGTAGAGATTGTTCTCTATTGCTCTATATAAAACAAGCAAATTAATAAGAATTTCATATTTATAAGAAAAGTCTGCAGCATCAAACATGAATATGTAGAAGCTTACCAGAATAAACAGCAAACAAAACAAAGTATTATAAAATGACAGTCAGTGACTGGTTTGTGATTAGGAATTTGGATAGGTCTTCTCTGTTATATTTTAAAGTAAACAAAAAAGGTGCAGCTCTGCACCTGAACTTTTACTGTAAAGGGTTTGTGCAACATGCATCTCACCGATTGATTTGAACAGTATGGCTATGATAGTCATGAGGCGCTGCATACCAAAATTTAATGTCATCAGTCAGGAACATCTCTGTAGTTTGATGGATCCATATTTATGCATATGGCAATAGATAGAAAATCATTCTTGGAATCTTCCCTGATATATCTCTTCTGTGATTTCAAGTTAATAGAAATACACAAAGCCACTTTCTGCCCTTATAGAAAAAGTTATAGAGAAGACTTTCAAGAGCAGTACACATTGGTTTCTCTTCCTATGGTGGAAGTTTTAGATCAAGTTCCTACTGAAGTTGACAAGACTGGAAGCAAACCAATGCCAAGTGGCTTGGGGAACTTTTACTGTGTAAGAACTCCAAAGAAGAGGCTGGTAAATGTTTTCAAAAGACAATGCTATATGAGTGTCATTGTTTAACCCCAGTCAGTAACTAAGCACCACGCAGCCGCTCCCTCACTTCCCTCCACCCAGTGGGGTGGGGGAGAGGATCAGGAAAAAAAAAGTAAAACTCGTGGGTTGAGATAAGAACAGTTTAATAGAACAGAAAGGAAGAAACTAATAATGATAATAATAACAGTAATAAAAGGATTGGAATATACAAAACAAGTGATGCACAATGCAGTTGCTCACCACTCGCTGACCAACGCCCAGTTACTTCCCAAGCAGCAATCCCCCCAGGCCAACTCCCCCCAGTTTATATACTAGACATGACGTCACATGGTATGGAATACCCCTTTGGCCAGTTTGGGTCAGCTGCCCTGGCTGTGTCCCCTCCCAACTTCTTGTGCACTTCCAGCCTTCTTGCTGGCTGGGCATCAGAAGCTGAAAAATCCTTGACTTAGCAACAACTGAAAACATCAGTGTGTTATCAACTTTCTTCTTGTACTGAACCCAAAACACAACACTATACCAGTTACTAGGAAGAAAATTAACTCTTTCCCAGCTGAAACCAGGACAATGAGTCTACATAGATTTCAACACATGAATGCATGGTAGGAGAAAGTTAACAGTTCTATGGTTAAAATGGAAAAAGCATAAGTTTTAGTTACTACGGAAGCTATGAAAATAATTCATTTCAGAAAGAGTTGGATGATAGCCTTTTAGTAGATCTGACCTAAGTAAAATATATCAGAATCTTCAGCAAACCAGAACATTGCGACAGCCAGCATAGATCAAAATAAACGAGTGCTATGCTTTCCATACTTGAAGTAATTTTGAAATGAAAGAGCTTTTTAAATGGGAAAAAAACCAGAAATGTGTCATTTTGTATACAATGAAGGGAAAGAATTAATCTGCTTATTTCCAATCCAAGCAATTCTGGAACTACAAACCCTATAGAACTGTTTTGATTGACTACAATTTGCATTTTTTTCCCCAAAAGTTATTGGCCAAAGTGTTTTGCTAGCACTGTGCAATCTTGACTCCCTGGGCTTATGCATAAATTACATGATACGATGCCTAAACCAAGAACACGGTCTCTCCAGAATCTCCTTTCAGAGAGTAATTGAGAGCAAAAGTCTCCAGGGCAGGTTTATTATTTTATATGATCAATAGCTATTGTTCCTGTAGAAATCAAAATTTGTTTTAAAAGTGAATGACCAAAACTGAATTCAAAGCCTGCACTTCTTTGACAGTCCTTGAAACTCTGAGAATGGGATTCGGTTCAAAGATGAGGACACTTAAATGTAGGTATCTACCTGTACACATTTATGTATGAGCAAGGTGCGCAGCTTCCATGCTTGATCAGGTTGCTATCTCACAGATCCCAGAAGTTTTCAGTCTCTGAAGACACCATGAAGTCGACAGATTTGACACTTGACTTATGGGCTCCACATGCCTGTTTGGAGGGAGTCTAGAGATTACATGGGATACAACAGGGCACTTCAAATGGCTCTAGATACCTGTGTGGGGACAAATGAGTCAAACCCCTTGGTATGGCCATAATTTCAATTTAGAGATTTATTTTGTTTATCCTAAACTAGTCACACATACTTTGGCAGCTGCTGGTGTTCAGCTGTCTGCATGTGCTGACCAGATCTCCACTGGCTACATGAGTTTTGAAACCTAGTTCATGTATGGATACCTGCAGATAGGCTTCTTAATCTGAGATCTGACTCTCACTCTGGCCCTCTGTCACTCTCAAAATAGGACTTTAAGCTTCTTTTAATTTTATTTTCCTATAGTCTTTGGTGGCACAATTTAATATTTTGTTTTTCAGACTATAACATAAATTATTTTCATCTATATATGTGGCACCCAATTTTTGCCTTTCTTTCTTCTATGCTTACAAAAACCCATATTACGCTGAAGCTAGGAACTTGAAGTAAAGGCTGTTAACTTACAAAAAACATCTGCCTCAAAAATATTATAATTATCCCCTAGATAAGCATAACAAGCAGTGAAAATTCTCTATTTCCTTAGTTAGTTCTTGTTGCCCAGCATGTTTTTGACAATACATAAATTGTAATAATGGTTCTGTGGTGGTGGTGGTAGTTGCACATGTGTTTTATTTGGCAGGCTCCAGATAAATTATTTTCTGTACGTTTTTACTGGTAGTCCTCTGCACAAAGGTTCAAGGCTGATTGATGGTGCAGTTTGGTGTACTGATCTTTAGCAATAGCTGTAGTAGTGAAACACCTTAATAAATGCTGTTCAAGGCCAGTTTCCAAGGCTGAACATTATCACCTAATAACTTTGATCAAAGTGGTAGCAAATATTTACATAAGTACATGCATGTGGATTCAGTCTTCTGTATTTTATTTACAGCAGTAACTGTTTGGAATAGGGTCTGTCTGAGGTCTACTCTGGAAATTGAGGTTCACAGTTTCCACTAAACCGGCACTTTTACTGGGCTCTCCTGCTCTTCTGACTCCATCCTATCGTATCTCCGGAGAGTCAACCTGTCTGTCACTCCCTTTCTTAACCTTTTGTTCTCCCTCACTCTTTTGTTACCTAATGCAACCTTACCTCAGTGATGATCATGCCATGTTCCTTTCTTGCTTCATACCTTGCTGAACACACCACTTAAAATCACATTCTGGAGTACTGATTTTAAGTGCTGTTCTGGCTTCCCATCAGTTGAATTTGTACCTGCTTCACTCAAGCGACACTGCTTCCCAATGACTTTAGTCAGGTCAAGTCCCAAAAACACTACCTGATCCTCACCCTTGGTCACCCATCAGCAATCTCTGTCACAGTGGTACTGCTCTTCCTAAAATGGTATATCTTGGCTTCTGCATAACTGCTGTTAAGATATAACCCTTCCTAGCCATTCTTCTAATAAAACATTCATCCAAGTACTCCCTTCTTGCACCATAGGAATTTTCCAGTGCTCTCCTGTCCTACTACATCCATTCATATTTTTGCTGCAAAGGTCGTTTATCTATACTATGATGCCTCCTCCCTTGCCTTCTTCTCCTGCATTCTTTATAGCACCAAAGATAAACTGCTCTTTTTTTCACTTTCAAGGAGATTCATAGATTAATCCTTACCTATCCATCATCTGGCATTAACTGTCTAGTTCTCATGTTTTAGATCCGACCAGATCAAGATGCTTTAGTGTCAGTCATAACTTGACATTAACCAACCTGTTTCTTTTCAGACCACTAGCTGGCATGCTGGCAACGCTGCCTCATTGGTTCCCTGCCCTCCTCTAGGTGAATGATTTTCACCTTGTCTTTTCGTTAGATTGTGACATCCTTGGGAGAAGCATGGTGGTTTTGTTCTGTGTTTGTATAATTCTTATAACAAAGTCCTGATCTATGTGGAAATAATATCAATAACAATAGTAAAAACATTCTAGGCAGGAAGGCCAATGAATAAGCGTGTAACTTGTGCCATCATTTAGCTTTAGAAACTACTCATGGGGTGAGATGGGGCTGGCCCTTCAGGCCTCACCTCTGCTCTGCCTGCACCAGGAGCCTCAGCAGTTAGCTTGGGTCCTCTGAATTGCAACCAGTCATCTACCTTCTGGCATTGCAATGCCTCCACTACAAATCTAATGTCAGCCATCTGCAGATAGCTCTGCAGTGTAGCATATGTCTGTGTATCTGTATCCGGCACCTGTAGCATCTGGCTATGGTTTCTGCAGATTCTGCAGAATTCCTAGTGCTTTATCGTATCTCCAGATTTCAGGGTAAGTCCTTTGACTATAGTCTCTTTACAGACATAGGAGAAACTCTTCTAACTCCAGACACGCAACTTTGATGAACAACAGTTGTTTTGGTCTGTTTACACAGGTTTGCTGTGTCTCAATAATACCTGTAAGCAGCTAATGTACCAAGAGTATAAGGCACAGTTAACAGAACTCATGTAATTGGCTGTTGCTTCATCATTAATGTTTTCCCGTCATTTTTAACATCAGCTTTTAATCTTCATAAGAAAATTATTCCTTGTTCCAAGTTCATCCAGGAAATAAAATAGCCATGAAATGATTCATTTCAATGTGGAGGATGTATTTTTAGAAAGCCTCCACTTCAGTGTTTGCCTTTCCTGAGGCTTCCCTTACTTGAGCAGAGCAGTCAAACTGAAATGTCACAAAAAGCAGAGAGGAAGTCTTTCCCTCAGTGTAAGGAGCAATTATCATCAAAGAAGGGAGCAGAGCTGCGGTCACGGTAGCAAGGCCCAGATCTCCTTTCATGCAGTGGTGCAACTCTTGGGGCAATATTTCTTACCCGGTGCTTCAAACCAGCCATGCAAGCTCATGGTGGTGAGTAATAAAGCTTTCACAGGCATGAAACGTTCATATCTGTCCACAATTCTCTCGCAAGTTCTGATTTACGTTTTGAGGCACTCCATGCGATATAGGTCAGATGTCTGTGTGGAGCACGGGCTGAGAAGAGGCAGGCGAGCTGGCACTGATCTTTCTATACACCAAGCAAAAGGTGAGACCGGCCATGGGGCAGCTGGCACAGGCACATCACAGGGGTAGCAAGGACTGGGCCCTGCGCTCCCGCCAGCAAGCACTTCTCACAGTGTGTTTGCCAGTGGCTAATGCAAGGATGGAGGCCTCCCAAAGCCCTCCAGAACCTGACAGAAAACCAGTTGTTTTCTTGAAAAGTGCTGAGCACTTGTAGGTTGAGCACCTCTGAGAGCAAGTCCATTACTTAGGAGCCTTATACAGATCCTGAGGAAGCTATACTCGTGCTTGCCATACTCCAGAGTAAAGTGGACCTCTTGCCATACCTAGGGTGAAGTGGAACTCTAGCTTGACCTTTTCCAGCCTATGGTCTTAATGGTGTTCTTGTGGATGATTGCTCTGAGGTGACCTCTCCTTTCATGACATGTGGACCACTGAAGATCATTTGATTTGAAGTGTGTCCCACAGAGTTGTCTGTCTTGGCAGAAAACAAATTAAAGTCAACAACAGTTAGCAAGCTGGGTATTTACACTGACAGCAGTCCATTTAATAGTATGTAACCTTTTTATTGTTTAATTCTAAGGTTATTATGAGGCAATGACTGCTTTTACCACCAAACCTCCTGTATGCAACTAGATAAAGAGGGACAGACTGATGATCAAGCCCCCTCTGCATGCTGTTTAACTGTGTTGACCTTATGGTGGTGTAAATGAGAGCAGATCTTGGCTCTATCTCCAGGCTGCTGACATGCGACTGTAGCACTCTGTGCAGTTCATAAATAGCAAATACCTATTTATGCTGCTACAGCTATCCATTTACACCAAGACCATGAACATGTTGTTTGAAGCACCCTATTGACAATTAAGCTATGGTTATCACCAAAATTTATTTCATGCTTTCAGAAAAAATATCCTATGCCTTTTCTTCTTTTTGCTTTCCTTCAGAAACTTGCATGAATGTTCTTAGAATATAAACACCAGTTTATCCTGATATTTCTACATTAAAATACAAAAACAATTTAAGAATTTCAGGTAGGGCTTGAAAATCTTTGTTCAAAACCGCAGTCACCAAAACCACTGTTGAAAAGTTGAAGAGTGGCTGCCTGAACTTAGTGGCAGCTCTGTTAGTAGGTGCCTGCAGTTCTGCTTCTGTTTGAGCCCAGAAGTGCTGTAGTTTTGATGGAGGAGAGCATCACTTTGCACACAGCTTTGACCCTCAGCCCATCAGGATCCATAGACCAGAAGGTCCTCTCCTTCTGCCATTGGGGAGCTCCTCAAAGCAAGCCTCACAGATCAAGCCCACACACAATGCAGTGGCAGCTTCTTCCTTCTAAAATTTGGCTAGGATGGTTTAACTTTGTCCTGTCAAGCAGTTCCAGGCTGAACCTTAACCTTAAGAACATCACCAGTGTGCTGCAGCTCGCAATGGCCAGGTCCCAACCACCGAGATCCTGCTCCGCACTGCATACTCCTGCTCCCAAGCCTGCCACTGCTGGCTCTGACTGTGGCTGCTGCTGCTTCACGCTCTTGTTGCTGGAAAGGAGCTGATTCAGCCTGCTGGAGGCAGATGACTCTGCCCAGGGTAGTTTTACATGACCCTTAACATCCAGCAAAAGCTTATCTGGAGTAGTTTCTTCATGGATGAATCCCAGCTGGTGAACAACAGCTATGGCCAGCATGGTTTCAGAAATGTAAAACTGTCTTGTTTTCTGATAAGGTGTCTTGTTTCATTAGTAAGGTCATCATACCACCTCCAAGAACTGCATGATGAGGTAAAGATTTCTTGTAGCCTGAAAACTGTAAAACATTTTCACTGCCTAGATTCCATCTTCTCTGCCAAAATGCCTCCTTCTGCTGGGTTATGAGACACCTGCTCTCACTCAGCGGCCTGTGTCTTGCTCCTAATCCCAGGGTCGCTGTGCAGAGGCACTTGGCTAGCCTGGTGCAGATATCATCTGCGTCCAAAAATGCCTGAGCACTTAAACTCCTTGGTGAGCCTAATCTATAATGTGCATGTGCCTCAGGAGGTACCCCTCACTCTTACTCACCCTTTACAGGACAATGACAGGTTACAGTCATCCCCTGGGATGTGGGAGAGACTGGACTCAGTACCCTCCTCTACCTCTGGAACTTCAATCCCATGTCAAAATTGAATCTTTTCTCAGCTAAGAGAGAACTTTAGCTATAAGGTTACCATCAGGGAGTCATGCAAATCGTCCTGTTGAGCCTGTTCCATTTTTCAGAGAAAACAGGCTAGAGATTCCCTGAGAAGAGGACTGAATGCCTGACTTAACCTAATGGTTAGGGTTCTCACCTGGGAGGTGAGGCCTTTGCCCCCCCTTCTGTCCATGTCTCTTTATGCATTTTACCTAGCAAGTAGGTAATGTGAAATACTCACACAGGCTGTGGCAGAGGCTGCCTCCTTCTCACCAGCCTGGATCTGCCCAATATTTTTCTAATTTCTCTTATAGTCTTTATCTTACTTTTTTTGTTCTCCTGTCTTAAGAAAAGTACTACTGTTAGGAGAGGCAGAAAAGAGAATTGTCCTGTTATAACCTTGCAATGTCCATGACCCAGGCAAGGCAGATGACTATCGATTGCTGAAGTATTTGATTACATTAGCTGAGGCATAGCAGCCACAGACTTTGTACTCTTTTCTCCCCTCACTTGCATCTGTGTGACCCCGGTAACAGGGGTTTAACTGAGGTTAGAAAATGAGCAGCCATGGCAGCAAACCAAAATACTTGTATATAGCCCAATAGAAAAAAAGAAGAAATCCCACTCCAAAACTGTTCAAACTGTTCATCTGTATGTCTTTTATCACAAAGTGGACGCGTAGTCAGGGGTTATACTGGATCTTTTCAGCTGCATAACACTAGGTCAACATTAAAAAGTGGCATTGCTCCACAGAGTCCCCTGAAGACATACTGATATACTCATGTTATAGGAGTTCAGAACTGGGCAGAAAGAGCTGGTTGCCTCTATTGTTTTATACACTGAATATCAATCCACAGGTTATGGGTCCAGCCATCCATGGAGAATTGCTACCCCAGCAACAGAGGAGTGACAGGAGGCTGAGTGGCGATGGCCATGTTCCTGCAGGAGTTTCAGCAGTACCACCTGAGGTCCTCTGCGGGACCCTGTGTATGGTCTGGCAACAGTGCTGGCTTCTGCCAATTTATGATGACTCTGCAGTTAAGACATTGGACTTGGGTGGGATGGATACAGACCCTTGTGCCTGCTTCCGCTGTGGTTTGTTACCTGGGAATGGTCTCGCTGCCTCTGTTAGGAAATCTTTTAATTAGCTCGCCAGGAGAGCAATGTGAGATATACAAAAGCTGGCCATTTTAATGTATGCAGATCTGTATTGTTATTATTAAAAGACAGTTGCATTGCATGAACACTTGGGAGTCCTGGCCGTTCCTTAGTCATATCTGCCCTAGCAGGAGTATATCTCTTTTCCACTGGACTTGGATTTAGTCAGATTTCTTTGAAAACGAAGCTTTGTACTTTGCATATTGGAATAAATAATTTTTAAAGCAAAATTGTTCATCATGTGCATCAATATATATTACAATTTTTTTAAAAAATATAGTTATTTTAATTGCAAATAGACTTTTAAGACCATCAGTTTAGATTATTTCTATTAGAAATTCATAGGGATTTATGCAAGTTGCAATGAAGCACTTTTTGTTCTAGTATGTCAACAATTTTAGCACTGACTTCAAAGCCAAACATAAATTTGTAAATAGCAGTCCAGCCTGACAGAACTTCACAATTTTTATTTGCTTGCTCTTCATCTTCTTGGTGCTAAATTGGCTGAAGGTTATAGACGAAACATTATGTATTTGTAGCATTTATCTGGTACATTCTGAACATTAAAGACTGATCTAATCCTCACTGAAAAAAACAACACGAAAAAGTAAACCTCAAACAGAAACTGAAGCTTCCCCCTGTATGTCTGCTGCAATGAAAAATGTGGCTTGGTTCCCCCTAGCTGAACTTCTAGTTAAAATGCTGTAGTCCCTATGAAGGGATTGAAGGACCACAGAGACCACACCAATATCTTTCCTAATACCCTCTGTAAATCTGCCCATGTAGCAAGTATCCAGAAGGAATGAAAAAGGAATATAATGAGGGGAAGAATTAGTAGGTGAGGGAGAAGTGAGTTTCAGAGTCCCAGGAAAGAAAACAGGCATCTGACCTGATGCACAGACTGTTGGCATAGTGGGGAAGACTGGGTAATGAGATCAGTCCCATCAGGCAAAGCCCTGAGGACGTAATTCCAGTAGACCGGGATTATCACATAGCAGGGGAAGGAGGAAGAAATGTCAAGTAGACAAAGCAAACATAGAGATGCTGGCTTTTGTATCTCTAAACACAGACATTCTACTTGTCCAATACACAAAGCTAAACAATGATTAGTATGATATACGTGTTTTTCGACATCCCAGCTGCAAGTCACTTGAGTGTGTTTACAATCCTCCTCACCAATCTTCCGTTATTTTCCTACACCTGGGGAGCTGAAAGTCAGATCAGCTCTAGGAGCTACTGAATACTTCAATTTCTCATAGACCAAGGGAGCTGAAAGAAAACATTAAACCACAGTCAGAGCAGTCTGGAGCAGTCACTTTGAAGGAGACAAGAAGATGTAAAAGAAGGCTTAATTTTCCAGGGAGCCTAGAATTAGTTTAGCAGTCATCTTATCTTTTGTTATCTGCTGTTGTAACTCTATGTTGAATTCCTTTTCACCAGGGAAGGGTATTTTGCTTAAAACATTGCATAGCCTTGCTACCCTCAAAAACTGTTGTTTTAAGCAGGATTTGTTTAAGAAAGGGGGAGTAGCTACTCTAATAGTAATAGTATGTGCCAGGGCATATGTAATTATGATAATGTCAGGCTTTCATGTGTTCTCTGAGTCAGTGCTAGCTTACATTGAATGTAAATCATGCAAAAATATAATCGACACAAGAATGAAAACAAGCTGTACCTAAAGACTGGATACTTCCCTTATCCAGAGAACCAAAATAATAATTCAAAACCACATGCATTATACATAATAGTTTAATATTATACATATTGCAAATGGCAACAAATTGGCATTCTTTCTCCTTTGAAAACGAAAAAAAGATTAAATAAAATTACAAAGACAACACACAGGTAATAAATAATCACACGCTACAGAATCTTTTTTATTTACCTTTGAATATTTAGCACAGTGGATAGTGAGAAGAGAAATGGATACATAATTTAAAGCAATTCTAGGACTCAATCCAAAAGTCCATGTTTAGGAAGAGCTCTATCAGCTAGATTTGATGTCTTGCCAGAATGTGAAATTTGAAAACACCTAATAGTCCTGTATCTCATCTTCTGTGATGAGGCTTACTTTTGAGTCAAAGACAAAAGGTCAGACTGTAAGTCTTCAGAAACGTACAAAACCAGGATAACAACAGTATTTTAAGTCCATTTGTTCTTTTCATTGGCAGATGATAAGAAAACTATCTCTTTCAGCCTGAAGATGTTTCATTAAAAAATGGACTTCTGTGACATCCATCCATCCATCATTTGCAGCAGAAAAGGACAGGGATGTTACGGAGAACCAAATTATATTATCCTTGGAACAATTGTTCTTACGGACAAGCCACCACTAAAAATGAAATGTGTGGGCATACTACCCATGATAACTTTAATGGAATTAGACTAAGAAGACCTAAGGAGTATGACCAGTGGAGGCTTATGGAAATACAGAGTTCAGACAATGGTGCAAAATCCAACTGGAAGCACTGGTGAATATATGGTGGCTATTTATTTATGTCCATATTGGCATTTGAGCTGGCTAGTTTAAAGCTGGCTTAGGTGGCTTTGGATGAGTGCATAAATCTCTAATAATGTTAAGACATTAAAATGACAAACAGTATACAGATGCATTTGGTTCAGCCATTATCATTTATTTTAATACAGTTAAAACCTTTTGAAAAGAAGTATATTACAATGAATATAATACAAGTTTTGCAGTTTCACTAGAACGTGAACATTTTTGTAGGTTTTCTTCAAGCCTTTTTCTAGTTTTTCATAAAACCATAAAGGTACTTCCCCAGGAAACTCTCCCCTCCCCACTGCAAATCTGCCTTTATACAACAAAAATCTTATTTCACCTGTAGGGAGAACCACCACCCCCAACATTTCAATTAAAAAAAGAATAAGTTTTAATTGCAGTTGAATTTTGACAATTATTTTGAATTAGCTGATTAAATTCTAACTCTGGGAAGGTATTTGCTGACAGAAATAAAAGAAGAACTACTGTACACACGCAATTCAAAATCTTAACTTGCATTTCAAAATGACTGGTAAAAGGGGAGACGTTTGCATCAACACAGTACATTAAACCCAGTGTATGCTGGTACCATAATGGTATACATTATGCATTTTCCGTTAGACTGATGAATTAACATCTTCATAGAGATTTTCCCCCAAGACTTGCAATGTTTCATGTGCATATTTACATAAAATATATATAAAGTATACGTTATATAGTGTATTTATATAGTACATAGTTTATATGTATAATATGAAATACATATTCATAGGCATTTCAGTCTATACCTGAAATCAATGTCATTGGCTGGTTGCAAAATACCCAGTCCTGCACGGGATTGATCTAAAGAAGGACATTGCACATTATAGTCCACAAGCTCTATCTCAAAATATGAAAAAATCAAAGCTAAAAATTGTTTAATTTCATGGACAGCAAATAACCTGCCAGGGCATTTTGCTATCCCTGTCCCAAATGGCATATAGTAATACTTTAACTTGCGACCGTTGCGATAGAAGTCAGTCTTTTCTTCTCCATTCTCATTGAGAAAGCGATCATATTTGAATGTCTGTAATTAAACCCAAAGAGAGTTACTTGATATTTGAATACCTCCAAAGACTAGATAATGCTATTAAGACACTAAATGCAGGCTGGGAAAGAAAAGCCTCTAGCACTCAGCATTGTACAGTAGTGCCAGGCCCCATGGTGCTGTTTTTGAGAGGGTAGCCCCTGAGAAGTTCTGGTATGTGGGCCATGATCCCAGGTTCTTTGCTGATAACTCTCCTTTTCTTTTCTGACCTCTTAAAATAAGGATTATAACCTGTACCCTTGTTCATGCAGCAGAACTGGAAGATTTCTCATTTTGTGCCTTTGGGAAAATATTATCCTCGCCCTTGTTCTCCCTCAACGCCCCCCGTAATGGTCGTTTCCTCACTGAGGAAAGCAGTAAGGAGAAGGCTGTCTTGGGCTGGCAGCACACTTTTTGCTTACACTAAAACATGTTTTGCAGATAGTGCTTGCACTGACTTTATTCTTTTTCTTGCCTATCATTATGTCTCCAGGTGTAAGAACAGACTGTCTGTAATACAACAGAAAACCAGCCGTGGGGGCACCCCTGATAAATACTCTATTTAAAGGCATGTTAGCTTCTGCTAGAGCTCAGAGTTTAATGCACTTTGATAAATACTTACCAAGGGATCAGCATAGATTTCTGGATCAAAATGCAACAGTTGAGGATAAAGAGCTACAATATCATCACTGCGAATGTTGTAAAAATCATTCTCTAAGTGCAAAGTGAAATCCTCCTTGGCAACTCGGAAAGTCATGGATGCACTCGATAGCCTCATCGCCTCCTTGATGATGCTGTCTATTGGGAGAGGAAAAGCAATTATTATCATGGAAATAGTATGTGTGTGTCCTTGGGGGAGGTCATGCATTTTGAACTATTTCAGACCCATTATCAAACCCTGCATTTCTTAGAAGAAATATTTTAACAATAACTTTCTAAAAGCCTAAGAAAGTACCTTTCTCATTTCTTTTTCACATTATTATCCCTTCTGCAGGTAACACTAAGAAAATAATCTGCTTTCCCCTAGAAAAATACTTATAGTTGAAGCAACTATTTGAAAGTGAAACACATTTTCACTCTGAGATAAAGAACAAACCAGTCAAAACTGGAAACATAACAAGAAAAAGAAACCATGCAGTGATCAGGATTTTCTGAAACTTTAAGAGGTAGTGCATAGAAACCAGTACTCAGAAAAAGTCACTTGGGGGTTTTTTGTTTCAATATAAGCTGATTTTTATTTTTTTTTAAAAAAGCAACAGTAGTGAAAGGGTGGCATTTTCAAAACCCTCTGTAACTTGGACAGTTTTGAAAAATGTGCCTATAATTTGAAAAATATTGGGAAGAAATAAAAGTAATGGTATTAGAAAATATTGCTTCACATCATAAGAATTGGTATATAAAATATGGCAACACCCTTTTATTAGATCTAAAGTCTTTACTAAATAAAATACTGTTCTACATTATCCATGGCTCTCCAATATTATGTTATGTAGCTGTGTAGCAGTATTGACACATGCCATTACCCATGAAAAAGTGCTGCTCGTGAATTTTGATACTCTCAGTACCACCTGGGACATTGGGAAGACTGATATGATAACAAATAGAAGACTGTGAAAATTGTGGGGTGATTTCTGGTACTCCTGCACAAAATGATCATACCTAGTACTGGCATATTATCCAGCTGTTTTCGGTTCAAGGAAATATGTTTGCCATCTAAGCTGATCTTCTCTCCGGCACTTTCCAAAATACTTTGCACTTCTTTGGTAGCAGCTCGCATTGCTTCCGGACTCCTAAGATCAAAAGAGCAGAAGTATAATATATTTTTACACATTAAAAAGGGGTTTTGCCATTAACTTTCTTACTGACTAAAATTCAGTTTGTTAGCTGACAAGTACAACCTTCTAAAATGAAAATGTTGTGGCAAAATGCTGCGATTACACTTTTTCCTGTCTTGGAAAAGGTGTGATAGCTTCAAAAAAAAAGGAAAAGAACCCCAGGTATTTGATTCTGTCTCCAATGACAAGTGGGACAGAACTGATCTGCATAACTCAGGTAATAAACAGTAAAGTCACTAAAAAGCAATGCCGAGAATAAGAAATAGCCCCACAGCAGGTAGAAAGTTTAGGAACAGTGTTATAGATCAGTTTTATAACATCACTTATCCTGGATGATGTCCTATTATGTGGCAATATTCTGTCTCGCTGAAAAGAATCTTCCTAATACTAAAAGTCCACGTAGTATCCTTCACTGTCTAGACTTTTTTAGACGTGGAATATATGAGCTATGGTGAAATATGTAGAGATAATACAGGATGCAATAGTGTCTTGATGAAGGCACAATCAATCAGGGTGTTAAGACGCAAAGGCCAGAAGACCTAAAGCCATTGCATTCTTGGAGTGAGAAGTACTAAAGAACCTCAGATGTTGGCAGGTAGATATCAGGGTGCAAGCCACTGGCTAAATAAAAAGTCAGAAATTTAGATATATACTTAAGGGTTAGTCATGCTGACGTAGATTATACTCCACAGAGGCCCACTCTAAAATGGACATTTAATAGTATTATCTGAACTGTGCACTCCTGTCATGAGTAACAAGCTCAGCAGCTGCAGTATACACTGCAACCTCAGAAGGATCTATCAACATATCAACTATTTTCTATTAAGTAATTGTGAAAACAATAATGAAGTTAAAGCTTATTTTGTCTGATATGGTGAGATGGTCTAAAAATGTCCGTTTATATTGGGAGCTTTCAATACAATTAATGTTCTGACTGCAACCAGCACTTTTAATATCATATCATGTAGATTTACTCCAGAGCTTTCTTGAGCAAGTGTAGCATTGCCGTGGAGTGGTTTTTCTTACAAACTTTTACAAAATCGCTCTGTGGTACCACTACTTGGTCTCAGAGGAGTGAAGGGGGTTTCTGTGGAAGTCCAGAACAACATGCCACTTCTATTGTAATCAGTAAGCTTTTTGACACTGATGAGGTATCAAGCAGTGAAATTTGACTGTATTAATGAACTGGTTTCTGAAAGATAACAAACGTTTTTCTTGTTTGGAGACAAGAAGAATTGGGACTTACTTAAGAAGATAGAACAAGCTCCAGAAGGTGGCAGGAATGGTGTTGGCTTGCGAGGCCCAGAGAACTGCCACGTGGGTCTTTGCTTTTTCCATGTCATCGAAGGTTGACAGAGTGTCATTCAGGAACATGCGGAGGGTGACAAGCTCAGAGAGGTTGTCCCTCTTCAGGAGGTTCTTGTGGAGGAGTGCCTCTCCCAGCTTCTCACGTGCGCTGTGGGCACTCTTGAAGAGGTGGATAGGCAGCCCCGCCACGAGTGCTGGAAAGATCTTATCGAATTCCTTGAAGTTTTCAAGGGCATTTAGAATACGAGCTCTTTCAGTTTCCTGCTTTGATGATATATTTTTGTCATTACTTGAATTAAATTCTTTACCAAAAAGTGTTAAAAAGCCAGCCTCAAACATCACCTGGCAACAGAACGTATAAAGTCCTTCTGTCACCCAGGTATTAGACTGAAGTTTAGATGTTCTTGACTGCAGCATGACGTACTGTAGGTTTTCCATCATTGCTTCAATGAGGGCATCTAGGGCATTACCTTGAAGGGTTCTAATGAAAGTCTGATGAAAATTTTCAGTGGTGTTTCCCTCTGCTGGGTCAATGCTACCATGCCCAAAAGCCTGTCACAAAATAAATTGTATGCATGGTAAATAAGGCTTATCATAACCTTTATGATAAAGTCTAACAGAACTTAAAGCCAAAGTATAACTTCATAGCTTATTAGAGGGAAGCATAATAAGGGCTATTAATACTAGAACTGAGAATACTTTCTCAGTGAACCATAGCAGTTAAGCAGGCAAATGAAAATAGATTAGAATAGGTGCTTACAAATAAATGGACGTGGTTATCTATACCTTCATTCAACTCCTGTTGACATCAACAGGAGCCTTTTTGCTTACTGCAGTAAGAGTTTGACTGAGCTCCTACTGTGTTGCATCATTTTTTAAGGCATTAGGACCAAACCTGCTGCAGTAGTGAGAACCTCCTAAAGAAGGTTTCAGCTTCAGCAAGCTGTATTATCATTTTACAGATGGCGTTAATTGTATTTCTGCTCTAGCAATTTGGGATACTACATGGCTAAATAATGTCATTCTCGGACAGTCTAAATCACTGCAAATTTCCTTTCCATTAAGGAAAGGGAAAAGAAGACCCCAATGTTTTAAACCAATAAAAGTGCAGAAATGTGAAACCAATTCTATTTCAAAGGCATAGTTATGCTATAGGGATTAACTGGGTAGGTCTGTCCTGCCAGCGGACATTTTGCATGTTAGGTATTAAAACCATTTTTAAAGTTGTACCTTGGCAGAAGTAGCAAAATGGAACTTTTTCCAGTCCAAGTGTTTTCCCTGACGTATCAATGCATGGTATGAAAAAGGGTCAGTGAGGAAATGAATGTATTTCCCTGCTACTCGGCAAGTGAAAATGTGGCCATGCTTCTTCTGCTTTTCTCTGAGGAATTCAAGGGGGTTGGCACTGAACTGCAAGGCACAGCCCAGGTATGGAAGGAACCCGTTTTCAAGTGGTGGCTCACCTCGTCGCCTACAAAACACAAACAAAAGCAGAATTTCTAAGTATGTATAAAGATCTCTTCTCCAGGACTACCAGGTAAGTAAGATACTGATGCTGGGCTTTTTGTAATGTGAAAAAATGCAACCCTCCCGCCTCCCAAACAAATAGTATATTGGCAAATAATTTTCTCCCCTTTAAGAACTGAGCCTATTGTGAGGTCTATGGCATGTAAGAAAGAATAATTTT
This sequence comes from Pandion haliaetus, assembly GCA_013401275.1. NCBI lineage: Eukaryota > Metazoa > Chordata > Aves > Accipitriformes > Pandionidae > Pandion > Pandion haliaetus. The sequence goes on along the minus strand of VYZV01004671.1, from coordinate 20,228 downwards.
AACAGCCTGTATTATATTAAACATAATAAAACACAGTTTGATTATGCCATCTTTCTTTTCCCTAGATCAGGAGTATATTTTTCACCTGTTTAAATGCAGAATTATTGCCATTAGCTAACATGCATAGTTATGTAATTGTCCCATAAATGAATAATCCATCCCACTAATATTGTCTGATACATTTTTGGGCAATGGTATCCACACTCAATTTGAATACCAGCAGAAATAGCTTTTTAGTGTAGAAAGGTCGTTATTATTGGCATATCCCATTTGGACCAGATCCTGCTGAAAATAGTGGGAATTTTGCCATGAGCTTCAGTAAGCATAAGAGTTAGTCTTTCAGGCAAAGTGTCATTAAGCATATGCTTTAAGTTAAGCACATGCTTAAAGTGAAGCATATGCTTAAATGATATTTTTTATTCTGAGTCAGAAAACTACTTTCCTGCATACGGACACCATGGCTGCTAAAATAACTTCCAGATAATACTTTAGCTTTTCTAGTAAATTCCTAATGGTTAGTATCTGAAATCAACTATTTTCACCTTTTTTACTGAACTTTTTAAAGTAAAACAAGAAAATGCTGAAAAATATGAAATTACAATAGGTAAGCAAATTACTTGCTCCTTATGTAAATGTGCCAGTGGGATAAATGCTTTTAAGAAATATGTATTCGATGTAGTAATGTACATAAATATTAGCTGTATTAAACTGTCTTACCGATAATATGAAAAAGTTTGTAAGTAGGTATTAAACTATAATTAGATATAAGTAGGTATTATCTGTGATTACACTGCAGGTAAAACTATAGCCCAGTACTTTAGGAAATCAGAACATGCATATTCATATTTTAATTAGCTCATTTATGCATAGATTTGTATCTACAGCTATGTCTAGGCATTACCTCACTATTATTAAAAAGCTTATACACAAAAATTCTATTGTAACATAAATCTCTCAAAAGACCAAACTACAGTGCTGCCCATGCTATCCTGCATCTGTCCATCTACCAGTCTTAAGATTACACTTCTTTTAGTTATATACATAGTATATTTGGCAGAAATAAAGGCTAGGTACACTGAGATGCGTTTACAAATAGATTCCTTACCTCCTCCTCCTCCCTAGAAGAAACCATAACCCACAACAGAGTATTATCACTGTTCCCCAGATCCATAATGCTATGAACATTTCTAGTAATGCCCAAGAACTTCCCAGTGGAAAACTGGTAACTGCCAGTATGGCAGGAGAGATGACTGAGAATGATACAGAAGACAGGTCACGATTTATATACCGTAGGTGCACCACTGTATCTAATGGCATTAAGTCAACCTAGCAAGCTATTGATTAACCATTTCTGGAGAGAGCCTGTTTTTTGTCTATGTTCTGACATCTTTCTGCAGAGAGCTTCACTGGATTGATGTAGACAGTTGCAGACATGGCCTTGAGCTGATGTCACATATCAGTAGTGGTTCCAAAGTAATCAAACAGCTGTAATAGGCGTGTTTTGATCTATCCCGCAGATTTACCAGTTGCAGTTTATAGTTCAAGTTTAGCAATATATGAAATGGCTACTGACAGGTGTCCAGAGGATTCAGACTGGGCTGAATGGTGGCTGCAGTTCATGCTGCCCTTCAGCAGCCAGCCTGCTTATCCCTTCCCTTCTCCTTCTTGTGGACTGCCCTGGCTCTGGTGTGCCGCTGCAACAGGGTTCAGCTGAGGGTAAAGGGACAGCTGCGGGGATGGACCTACTCCCTCTAACAGCGTTTCTCTGGCAGAAAGGGAAACAGGCTTTCTATAATGCAGCAGAAGAGAGAGAGAGAAGAAAGCAGGATTAGACAACCATACTGGTTTGAGGTATTTTTCATTGTCCTTGTGTCCAGAGCACAACACTATACCAGCTACTAGGAAGAAAATTAACTCTATCCCAGCTGAAACCAGGACACCTTGGATCACCTTTTATTTTCCCATTAAACCTTTTCCCTTTTCTGTTGCTGACTTTGTTCAACTTTGGCTTGCTCCTAACACCTGGCATCGAGCCATCGAGGAGGCAGCTCAGGTAGCATATAGTGATGTCTCAGTAGTCATTCAGGGCCTAATACATTTCTAAGAGAGAAACTGATGAGTTTTAGTCACTTTTTCAGGTTCACTTTTGTACCAGTTTTTGTTGGTGTCCCTACAGCTGTGCGATAAAACAGTAGAGATCTGGACCTTTTGATGTCCAAATTGAACACTACACTGAAGGCATTTAGCTGCAAATCTGGCAGATGGGAATATTGTCCTGGCTTCAAACCAAGGAAGGCAGTGAGGCATGGGGTAACTCTGTGCATATGCCACTACATTTGAGGCAATTTTTAAGTTGCTATACTGAAGAAGTAAACTCTTTTTACAGCATTGAGGTTTACCTTCACTTAATCTAAAAGCCAACTTCTTTTGCATGTCAGCTTAAGATCCCGTCCCCCACACCACTTCCATTTAAGCACAGGCGTTTCTTTTATCTTCCTAGAAAAACTCCTTTTCCTCAGCTGAATTTAGCCTGTTTTAAGAGAATTGCTTTATAAAAGCCATGCTTTCCCATTGCCTGCTTGTTTCCACTATAGGAAATCTCAGTTCTGGGTGTCATCTTTGACTTCAGCCTATCACTTCCACATCCTCAACAAATATGATAATTTTATTATGTTTGTGTCTAATTCTTACTGCGTGTGTAGGTCTCAGCCTTTTTATGTCCAGACAACACTGAACAAGAAAGCTGGAAGCTTCTGTCAGTTTTGTGTCTAACACACAGGAATAATGTTTAACCAGCAACAGATACCGGTGGCTCCTCATGCTACCATGTGTTGCACCAGGTCGAGCTGCCAGCCACACTTGCCTTTCCCTTACACGCTTTGGGTAGTTGTACTGCAGTGTGATGATAACATCATTTATAAATGGCATTCTGCTGCCACAACAGGAGTAGATTCTAAAGCTGCCCACCTTCCTTCTCTTTTTGATTTGTACATATATATAATAGTAGTCCAAGTGTAACCAGACGCAGGCAGAGAACAGGAGCTGCTTGGCAGCCTACCTTAAATTATTGCCCTTTCTGTCAGGAAAATCAAATGTGCCCCCTCTTTTCCATTTAAGAGACCCCTATGTGGCAGCACCCTTGACAAATAACTATTATGATAGAACATAGTTGCTCTTGCATAGTTTAAGGTGCTTCCTAGTTCTAGATGTCTCCCACCTAGTTTCTTAAACAGGCCAACCTCCAGCCCCAAAGCCAGCCAGTGCTATATAGTAGGCTGCAGCCTTTGGCTTATGTCCTTGTGATAAATGTAAGCAGGAGTGTTGTCTGCCACAGATACTCCCCCAAATTCAGCAGATGAGAGGTGTGAATCTCCTTTCATTTATATCAGTGGGCATTAGGCTTTCCTGATTTTTCAGCAGCACCAATAGAGTGCCCTGACATTCTGGATATGGTGTTTCAGTGTTCTTCAGTTTCAGACAGAGACAGGACATCTGGCTGGACGCTGGGTCCCATTTCCCACTGCCAAAGATCAGGCAGTTGCCACCAATCTGTACAGCAGGGCTTGAAGGCACTGTGTTGTACCACTGATTGACAGATACTACATTTTCTGCAGCACATTGTGTGTTGTGTGTGAGGTGGCTCTCTTGCCCCATCCCAAAAGAGACACCCATAGGAGTTAATGGATGCAGTCAGAAAAAACAGACTGACTCATTTCGCCTTGGCTTTTTGAAGCAGACTCCTGGCATAAATGGTAAGAATATTAGTGCAAAAAACTGACATGACTTGGGCTCAAGACTCACCTCAGGCCAATGACACCGGCAGGAATAAAGCACCACGTATCTTTGAATGTATAAGCCTTTGTCATTGCAGGTTTGAATATGGGTGTTCATCCCTTAGGATCACTGGAAAAACTCAGCAATGCATTGAATGGTAGTTAGAAAATGCAAAACCTTTTAAGCATTGTCACTTGACCTTTTGGTTAAGCCCTAGTGCATACTGAGCTAGAACCAGTCCAAAAAGAGCAACTCAAGAGAACGTGAATGCAGACAAAGCAGCGTGCTGACATTTTACCCGGTATGACATGTTTAGCACTCACTTCCACCTCAGCCCGGCTGCCCGCACTGGCTGCAAGGTCAGCAGAGATGTGACTCTGCTTGTGTCTTCAGGGCCAGGACTTGTGTCAAGACTGGTTACATTGCACCACTTTCCCCAAAAGGGCACCGAGACACTTTTCACCTCGATACGCCCACTGGCTGCGGGCAGAGGCTGCCAGCAGCACTTATCTATCACCTCTGCTCCAGCCCTTCCCATAAAGCAAACAGGCCCAGCTCACTTCTGCGGCGATGTCTGAAACCTAAGAGAAGCCTTCTGGCTTGCCTCGTACAGCTGCTCGGAAACAACTCACTGACCATCCAAACCCCAGCTTCATCTCATATGTTGTAGCTATATGGCTTTCATCAGTCATGACCCACACATGGTATTTAAATAGACAATAATAGATAGGCCAAGCTGAAGTGAATCATTTTTTTCCAGGGTTACTGATGGCTTCATAACTCAGGAGCACTGGTGCGCAGAAGGGTGTGATGGAGTTACGAGAGGCTGCTGATCACATTTGGCAGTAAATAGCAAATTTGCACACAGCTAACTATAAAACCTGTTAATTCACTGGGAGTAAATAAGAGGTACAACCTATAAAGAAATGACTGACTTTTTTTCTCTTGCATGTGTTGTGAGAACTGTGTTAATATCTTTCATTAACAGATGAAGAACACTGAAACCGCACAAAAAAAACAGCTTAGCTGTGCGAAGGCAGCCCTGCAGTTCACAGAGCAGTCTTGACATGCTACAGCCAGGAGATGCAATTGCAGCTATGAAACATTTCTGCAGCTGTGAAACATGTAAAAGATACCTTAGAAAGGTGGAGCAATATTAAAGGAAAGGCTAAACAAAAAGTTGCACAGCGTAGCTGCTTGTAGCTCAGAACCTTTTGCAGCCAGAAAATTGCTAATAAATAATTATATGTCACCACCTACTGGTAAACCTCTCTGAATGGCACTTTTGTGTTGTGTTCTACAGCAGTCATTGAACTGTGATAGTCAGTATTTGTTCCTGGTTTCTATAAAACAAAAATGGTATTTATTCTACATGCCTATATATTTTTCTTTGTATTTACATACAAGTATGGCTTTTATGAAAGCTATCATACTACTACTGTTGGAGGGACAACACAGCAGGGCATAAGCAATCCAACAGGTTCCTGGAATGCATTGATGATTATCTTCTTCTCCAAGTGATAGAGGATTCAACAAGGAGAGGTACTATGCTGGACCATCTTCTCACCAACAAGGAGGGGCTGGTGGGGAATGTGAAGCTCAAGGGCAGCCTTGGCTGCAGTGACCATGAAATATTGGAGTTCAAGATCTTCAGGGCAGAGAGGAGGGTGCACAGCCAGCTTGCTACCCTGGACTTCAGGAGAGCAGACTTTGGCATCTTCAAGGATCTGCTTGGTAGAGTACCATGGGGTAAAGCCTTGGAGGGAAGAGGGGCCCAAGAAAGCTGGGGTTTAAGGGTTTTTTTAAAAATTATTATTTAATTTTCTGTAGATTGTTTGAATGTAGTATGGTAGAAATACAAGTCTTTTGTAATCTGATATCTTTGTGGTATCTTTGACCCTGTAATTTTTTTTTCATTATGAAGCACTCTGCATATACAATGCCTTGTATTTGCATTAGGATAATCAACACTGGTGGGTTAGAAAGTTGGACAGGCTTGGGAACTGGGTTTATTTGCATCCTGTTTCAGGACAATTGCCCCATAGCATTTAAATAATAGTATGGACGGATGTTTCCTCTAATCTCGAAGTTAATATTTACATATTTATCTCAGAGTATCCTCTGAATGTGCTTGTATATCAAATAATGAACTTTGCTTCCTTACACCATAGCAGTTCATTTTCTCTGGGATTTTCCTTCTTCTTTTGGAATAGCAATTCAAAATTTAGTAACCTTTCCATGAAAACCTGGAACTTATAATGCCACTATCTTCCCTTTAATATCAAGCATTATACACTAAATCTCATTAACAAATACCATTCTTTCATTTGAATGAGAGTATTTTAATAATATGTTACATTCTGGCATGACAGATTTCCTTAAAACTGTAGAAAAGGGAACTACTAAACCTATGGTTGCTGGTAACAATTGAGAATATTAAGACTTAAGTAAGTTACTTTATTCTAGGTACTGTAAAGAAAGGGAACAATTATGAAAGCAGAGACAAAAAAGAACTGAGATGGAAACCCAAGCAGGGAAAGGAAATGGGTGCAAAATAAACCATGAGGAGTTATTACCAGTCAGTGCAGCAAACTGCGTCTTCTTAAAGAATTTTTTTTTTTTTAAACTCTGGAGTTGAATCATATAAATTGCTAACAAAACAGCAGCTTCTATATTACCCTGCTACATCTAAAAGCCTAATTGCAGGCACTCAAAACGTTGAACAGGGAGAAATCAAAGCTCAGATGTGATTACAAAAATTACGCAGCTCACTTCTACCAAATAATTATTTGGAGAAAGAAAGTTAGGTAACAAGCCAGTAGAAGATTACTACAGTACAACTGTCTGGATGAACATGACAAGCTATTCTGGGCTACCCCAGCAGATGGAGCACGGAATGTAACAGCACCTTCTGCCTCGCTTTGCTTTTCTTATGCAGCTGCTTTTTCTTTCTTTTTTTTTTTTTTCCTTTTTTTTATTTTTAAAAAAAGTGCACCGTCCTGACTCCCACATCCATTGTAGCTTATTAGTTGCTCTTTTGCAGCTTATTGCATGGATTCATCTGCCTGAGTTAGCCATGCATTAAGTGCAGCTCTTAATTCATGCCCCATACTTCATCATACTCACAACTCACTTTATGTCTCCATTTAGAAGCCAAGATGTTGGAAGGTCCCTATAAATTCAAATTTATGTCAGCAGAAGCAAGTAGTGTGAGACAATAGGAGTGGATATGTAAAGTGAAATGGTGCTGAAGACCTAATGTCCACTCTATCCGTATTTTTTTTTTTTTCTTCTGTCTTCACACTAGCTCTCTGGCCCAATGGACTGAATACTCACCAGCAGAACAGACTAGACATCCTCCTGTATTGCAAAGGTTTACTTTCACCTAAAATGAAAAAAATGCACCCTGTGAAGTCCAAGCCTGCCTCACCAAATGCAAACCAATGCATTGTAAGGGACCATCTGGAAGGTTTGCTTTGCACTCCTGATCCAAACTAAAATGCTAAAATACCTATGCCCAATTTTATTTCTACAACCTTACATAAGACCTTCCCCCTTTTTACTTACATATCCAAGTAAGATACTATTGCATGTGTTTTGCTGGACATCTAAATCTCACGATTGTGAGGGAAAAGATAAAAAGCTGGCCAACCAAGACAAAAGAAAAGCTCCTAATCAGCAAAGAGGCTCAACCACCCACAAGAAAGCAGCAAACCCTTTCACAGATACCTTGGCTGTTGGTTTAGCAGACACCTGAACTGGAGACCGAAGGACAGTAAGAGAGAAGGATTGTTTTGCTGTTCTCCCCTCCAAGGCAGCCATCTAGATGACATCAATCTGGTTTTAGCTTTCACAGACTGCAAGAGAGCTGCAAGGCTTTGGTGACATAATAGGAGAAAGCAGAGACTGGCTGGCCAGTTTGTAAAGGACTGGGAGGGCATGTAAGAAAATATTAAAAAAACCCAGTAACACCAGTACTTATTCTGTGAGAAGGATGGCATCTCCAGAACCATTCTGTTGTTTACAGCCATTTCCATCTTCTCTATGCAGGTGCTGGTATCCCTCTGGTCCTGCAACTTGGGTTTGAGCAAACCTTACATCAGGTTGCTGAGAGGTTGGCTACACGCTCCTGAAGGAATCACCCTGTGCGGCGGCATCCTCCATCACTGCAGTATGGAAGGAAATCAAAAGGTCCACCACCTTACTGACAGGATGCCATTTTTGCTGGAAGCCAGCCTGGGACCTGTAGTCAAAGCAAGGACTCTTCCTTCAGGCTATGGCCACTGCAGATCTAAGTGGAGAAAGAGGCCAACAGGGAATCAGTAGTTGGAAACCATCAGTGAGTTCCCCTTGATGGTGATTTCAGTGGTGACTGTGGGCACTTTGGGACTGGAGAAGTCTTCCAGAAGTTTGGGGGAAAAGGAGAAGCTGGATTAACAATGCCAGCTGGAAAGGATCCTCAGCCTGAAAGTGCTGGGGGCTGCCTGGTAGGCAGAGAGAAATTACCGTCACAGCTTTCCTCTGACAGTTGCTCTCTTGTTTCAGGACCCTCTATCAGTTTTCTCTTGGATCTACACAGGAACACAGGGATCGTTCTCTGAGAGGATCTGTCCTGGTTTCAGCTGGGATAGAGTTAATTGTCTTCCTAGTAGCTGGTATAGTGCTATGTTTTTGAGCTAGGTATGAGAAGAATGTTGATAACGCACTGAAGTTTTCAGTTGTTGCTAAGTAATGTTTAGTCTAAAGTCAAGGTTTTTCGGCCTCTGATGCCCAGCCAGCAAGAAAGCTGCAGGGGCACAAGAAGCTGGGAGGGAACACAGTCAGGGCAGCTGACCCAAAGTGGCCAACGGAGTATTCCATACTATATGACGTTTTAGGAACTGAGACGGGCGCATCGCGGGTCGGGGGTTTCCGGGTGCGTCGGTCAGCGGGTGGTGAGCAATTGCGTTGTGCATCACTTGTATATTCCAACCCTTTTATTATTACTGTTATCATTTCATTAGTGTTATCATTATCATTATTAGTTTCTTCTTTTCTGTTCTATTAAACCGTTCTTATCTCAACCCACGAGTTTTAGTTCTTTTCCCGATTTTCTCCCCCATCCACTGGGGGTGGGGGGGAAGTGGGTGAGTGGCTGCGTGGTGCTTAGTTGCTGGCTGGGGTTAAACCACAACAGCATCCGTGGTGGATTGCTGCTAGCCTGTTGCCTAGGTATGGGAAATTTTGCCTAGAAGAGTTGTACATAAATGTGTCTTTTAAGGTAGATCTGAGCTTCATTGGACTGTGCAAAATGCGACAAACTAGATGAAATGTGGGGCACACAGCTATGCGACTGAGCCACATTTTACCCTTCCAAGGGAAAATACAGGCGTCCTTCTACTACTAGAATTATTTGAATATTATATTTTCCCCATCTCTATGTGCTGCTTTTTATATTACAGTATTTATTGGAGGATATAAGTAAAGAATTGAAGAGTGAGTGCCTTTCTATATTGCAGCAGAAATCTGCCAGTCACAGTTTCAATCCTTTTCTGTGGTATATTCCTATTCATTATCATATTTCTATGCAGCCAAAGCTTTTTTTTTTTTTCTGGCTAAAGGGAACTGTGGCAGTGAACAATGTCTTCATTGTGCAGAAGAAAGGAGAAATAAGCAACTTGAAAGTGTGAGGCTGCTCAACTGTCCAGATTAGATTAAAAAGAGATGAACATGGGACTACATAAACAAGCTGTCCAAAGCACAGCCCACTAGCTTTACATGTGAATCAGCCTTCTGGCCTGAGAAAATTGAATTGCAACTGAATGCAAATGGCTAATTTGAAAAACTATCTATCTGTGCTGATGTTTAACAAGTAATTCTGATTTTTCCACTACCAGAATTGCTGCAATATTGCGTTTTACCCATTTCTTTTGATATGTTTTTAAATTATTTTTTAACTTAAATAGGCAAAGACCAGAGATCTACCTCTTAAGTCTTGGTCTGGCAGATGAAAAGACTTAAACGGCAAGTAGAAAGACAAAAATGAAAAAAAGAAATACACAAAAAGAACATGGTAAAGTAGGAAGAAAAACCTGATGGATAAGGAATGACAGGTAGGTGTTGCAGAGAACAGGAGCTGAGGAATATAAAGACAAAACACGAGGTAAGAGACAGAAGCATTGAAACAGCTAGAAAGTTTACAAATGGGAACAAATTATTGTTTTTCTTAACAAATTGACAAACATCGGTGCTCCAGTAGCCATATGGCTCAAGACTGATCTCATAAGTTAAACAGGTTTGGTATAGTCAGAAATGCAGTGGCAGACTTCCAAAAAAAGCCACTCCTGAGCTATGGAAAGCATTTGACATGCTGAGTCAGTGCGGAGACAGCTCCCCAGAAAAGCGAGGGCGCTGTGCCAACACCAATACATGCCTTCGGATGAGTTGCCTTCTGATCGCTCCTGACAATTCAAGTTCCCACGGCAGTCTCCCCCAGAATTTTCAGGTTGGTCTAAAGACTTCCAGTGGTGACAGATGTGAAAGGGAATTTCTAATTACAACTGCTAAACTGTGGTAATTTGTGATTGAGGAATGATCTGGCATGGAGGGCAAGGAGGCTGAGCTGCAAGAAGGGTTTAAACTGGCTGGAAGCAGGAATGCCAGAGACAGAACAGACTCCTTGCAAGGGAGTGAAGTTTCCCTTGGTGATGAGATGAGAAACAGCCCCAGCATTGTCTTGTAGCCATCCTGGAACGGGAGCGCTCAGGAGCCCAAGTTCAGGGGCCACCACTGGGCGGCAGAGCTGGGCTGGGGGATGGACCCATGGTGGGGTTGAGGTGCCCCATGCAACCACTCTTGGGATTGGTGCTGGTGCAAGTGTATATAAGGAATCTGCTTGTGATGCATCTTTGCAGATTCCTTGTAGAACTGCGTATTGCAGTGGGACTCTGCCCAATGCATTGTTCATTAAATTTTTCTTTTATGTTTAAGTGTAAATGTGTGTTTAATTTGTCTTGAGGGGTACCATAAGAATTCTCCAACAGATGCCAGTGGTGAGCCTTGCTGAAGCAGTTGATGTTGCTGTCAGCCCCAGCTCTCCTTCGCCTCTTCTGCCAGAGGTTACAGACCGAGTAGCCAAAGCAGTGCAAGAGTAGCACCCGCCTCCGTCCCACCACCCCAGCCCAGAGGCCAGTGTCTGCTCGAATTTATCCTTGGTGATGTTTTAATACAAAGTGCCAGGCTCCCGCTGAGGCATCAGAGCTCATATTTCCTCATGCTGTGCTTGCTACAAGCACCTGTGCCCTGCGTTCGCAAAGTGTGAAGGAGAGGTGGCCGGGGTGCCCTCCTTGAGCGTGCTGTTTGCTTAATGATCTCTGTGGAGTTTCTCGGGCAGTGGCACTCAAGCCCTTCTAAATTCCTGCTGCATTTTAACTTTCAGCTGACTCCAGTGTACCACTGCGACCCAGGAAAGGCAGAACACAGAGGTATGCTTGACCAGGCTATTTTATTTACATATTTTGAGGGCAGAGATCTGTCTGTAGTCCTCTAGTCCGGCTTCATGCTTTGTCTAGACCACAGATTGTCATTTAAATTGGAGACTGTAACCCTGGCCTGAACCAGACTGTATCTAACATGAATGCATAAAATGTTGATTTAGAGACACTGGGAGAAAGGAAAAAACATTGAATCCCCGGGGAAGCAGTTAAACAGCAAAAATTACTGTTACTGTTAAATATATGCCTTATTTCTACTACGCCTAACTTCTGTTTCTAGTCTTTACAACATGAAAACAAAGAATACAGATTTTTAAACATTGAAACGTACGTCAGAAATAGGAAAGAGCTGTTCAGTCTATTTAAGTCCTTTCCAGCAAAGTCACACTTGTGGATTAGGCACAGGAAGAGCACAGTCACCCTTCCCACCTGCCCGCGCAGAGCTCAAATCCACCCTTTCCTCAGCGGTCTTTCCGGTCTCCTCTCTCCTTGGCCTGACTCGGGGTCGTGCATGAAGCAGCCTGTTGTCTGCAGGACCTCTGCTTCATCTGTTGTAAAGGCTGGAAGGTGTCTAGTGAATGAGGAGGAGAGGAACATCTTGCTGCTCACGCCCTGGTCCGGTAGGCTGTGGAGTTGGATGCTGTTCCCACCTCTGCCGCAGAGCTCTCCTGTGGCAACAAACAAGTCCTCTCGCCAGACTCTCCACAAGTGGTTCCTGTGTTTTCCTCATTTTCCAGTTGCCTCACAGAGGCCCTAGAGTCTAATTTGCAGAAGTGTTGGGCGCACGCAACCATAAGTGAAGTCAGGAAGGTGGTGATTTAACAAAAAATCTTCTGTATTCTCACAAACATGAGACACAAGAGCTCAGAATAATGCATTAAGAGCACATTCAACTTAAGTGCCTGAATTCCCTGTCTGTATCCTGAGAATCATGACAGAAAATAAGTGAGCAATTGTTTGCACAGCACTCAGACACTAGAGTGTTACTTAGAAAAGACGGTGACAACATTAGTATTTCCATCTTTAGAGTGGAGTTTGAATAGCAGACAGGAAATCAGGCATGAAACTGCCAACTGAACAGTGGAAAATTATACACTCACTGAGCACCATCCACCCGGTGGGCTGAAGAGAGGACAATGAAAGTAATATGTTACATTGCCCTTAAAAGACAGGATCAAAAATACATGAACAGGGAGTCAGAAACAAAGTGATCCAGGCAATTTTCATTCCAGCAGTTTCTAATGTTAAGTAGCTTACTGCAGCGAAGCTCTTGTAATTTCTTCTGGATTACAGGCTTTTATGCTGAAATTCTTGTTTCTATATGCAAACTCCAAAAATTCTTGTTTACAAAGTCTAGAGGTGTATCGGCACAGCTCAGCACAGTTACTTAAGCTGCTTTGGGGCAGGTTTGTTCTAGAAATACAAACAATACGTCAAGACACTCCTTGCACCTGGCTTAGAGCAGGACCCGTTAACTCCCTCATAACTACCCCAGGTACAGAACCACTTTAATACAATTATTCTGTTTCCAGTGCTGACAGGGTGCTATCTTGCACAGTTTGTACATGTTTTAAGTGACCATTGATAATGTCTCATTGTTGAATGGGCGGAGAGTTTCCTAACAAACAAAAGCATAACTTGTTTCCAGCTTCAAAGGAGAAATGTGAGGTTTTGGGTAATGACCATGTATTATTTTATTAAGATTTTTGCACAGCTGAGACTGATACCAATCAGTAGATGGTTTCTATTGTTCTTTGAAAGTTGGCACCAGACTAGTAAAAAAACCACAAACAGTATATTGGCAATGGGAAATTACCACACTATTGCCCATGGGTGTTCTAATTTCAACAAGCAAAATCTGATAACTGGGCCGTTTGTTCCACCTCCCTCAAACAATAGATAATCTTTTTGCAAATACCTCAGGAACTAATCAAGAGCCATTTGTTTGGGCGATTCACCTCTGACTCCTTAGAGCTCCCCAGTCTCGGTGTAGCTGTTAGAAAGATACAGCCAGGCCTTTCTGCTGCCCCCCTCCAAACTCTGGGACACGAAAGTATCTCCCTTGTCCTAGGACCTCAGTTCACGTCACAGAGTGACTGAGATGTGTGCCACCTCCTCCCAAGCTTTGGTTTTCCCAGGAAGGAAACAAGACTAGAACAGTAGCTGGAATTGCCTTTGGTCTGTGTTTGAAGGATGAGGACCCTGAGACATGCCAAACTGCACTGGTTGCACAGATTAGACATAGCCATTTTCCAGCAATTATCTTTCTGTTTTACTATTTTTTGTTCCCATATTTCAATGAACAATAATTTTGGGAAAGATTTTCAGTACAAGGTTAATCTTTCCCTGTCCAAAACCTGTTCTTAAGCAAGGAGAAGCAGCCTCATACTGTTCTTCAAAATCTTTCTTGAAATTGTGTTTCATGATACATTTGGAGATGAGCAGGATAAGATTCACTTTTGTTACCAAGGTGGATGTCCCCTGAGTGGACATGGTGCCAGAGCTACTGCCTGTAACCTGGACTTTGCTTGTTCTTAGATTATGTATTGGTAATAGCGCACACAGAGTATGCCCAACAAGTAATACTACATGGAGCCAAGTGTTTGGGCTAGGACATCATCATAAAGAAAATGAACATCCATTACAGTCTCGTGGGCAAAATCAGAAATGTGCATTGACTGTGCAGGTCTGACATCCACTGACAAAGGCTGCTACCTTGATAGCAGGCTGTCTCAAAAGACCATGTCAAGAGATAAAGTAATGTAGGAAATAGCAAATAACAACCTAGCTTTCTGGAGAATGGAAAGGTCTTTGCAATGAGAGGGGCATTCAATGTCAAACCAAAAAACCCCATTGCCCTTCAGTTGTCAGCACCGGCACCCAGCAGAATTGCACCACCTGGACAACTGTCAATCACACACCTGCAATTCCCATGCTATATAGACACTACTGTGCTCTTGATTCCTCAGGGCGGGTACAGGGTTTCAGTGCACTAAGCTCTCTGCAGGATAAAGAGTTACGCACCTGGTCTGAGCATATGAAGTCTTAAACCTTTGACTGCACTTATGTTAAAAAGCACTTTTGGCTACACAGAAAATACAGCACTTCAAAAGCAGTAATTACCTGTCATTATTAAACCAGAGCTAGATTCCCTCCCTCCCTCCTGGCCCAGAAGGCACCTAACACAGGAGTTTTGTGAACTCATACCCTAAGCCCAAAATTGCACTTCATATGTATTTAGCGATCGGTAGTTGCATGACTCAGTAGCCGATGGCACAGGCGCTGGCACGCAGGAAGGTGCCAGGGCTGGCTGATCATTTGATACAGAAACAGGAGCTTTCTGAACAGCCGGAGAGAGGCTGTTCCTCTGCATTCAGCACTGCTCTGGGTGCTGCCCCAAACCTATGCACCCCTGTGGTGCTCACCAAAGATGCTGGCAACTGGAGAGGATCAAGAAACTCGGAAGGATTGGAAAATATACATTGCAGCAAAATCTCTGTTGAGCTTAACTAAGGTTATAACTGCGCAGGCAGCTCACGTGATGAAACAGCCTGTTAGTGCCAGAAGGAAAGGAATCACCCTTCCCTCTCATTCCTGTTTCTCCTTCCTCCTCCTCCTTTCTCCTGTTTCCAGCCGCACCTTCCCTTCCCTTGCTCTGGATGGTGCTGGTGCTTGCGAGATCCTTTCATTGCTGGTTTGGCTCACTAACCCAGCAGAAAAACATTCATGTTTTTTGGTGGATTTGATTTCTGCTGGAGCAGCGAGTTAAGCTGTCCCACAGAAGAGCTTGACAACTCCTGGGGCTGGCTGAGGACAGGAGAAAGAGACTGGAGGTGGGAGCAGACCTTCCTCAGTGCTGGCGAACTGTTAAATTATTTTACTGAACACTGGTTTCTGAGCTGAAGAGAAGCTTTAGGGTGCTCAGCACATTTAATGATCTGATGAACAAGATTTGACAACAGACAGCCTAGCACAGAAGGCTTTTAAAAGACTGAAAATTGATGCTAGAGAAGTCCGTGCTATAAATAAGGCGAATGTGGAATAACTATGGCAATTGAGCACGAAAGCCTCTTTCCGAGCTTGTTGCAGCATTTTCCCCTGTCACTGGCAAACACGGTTTCTCCAGGGGAGCTTCTCCAGGAGATGTGCTCTGCTACAGATGGGCACCAGTGGGAGAAGGCCCAGGCGGACACTGGACCGTAGGCCAGGTCACCCCGGTCACCCCAGCTCTGGCGTGTCGCGACTCCCCGACGCCTGCCCGGCAAACACACAAACCGAAGCCGACAGAAGGCAGTTAGCGCAATATGATTTATTACAGGAAAAACAGTTGGAAAATTAATAGAAGACGACACTTTTTCCCTTCGTGAAGATGACAGCTGTGAACCAATAAAGGCAAAGGAACGATGCAAAGGCAGTACAAAACCGCAGAATGCTCAGTGGTGAGCCATCGGAAAAGTAAAACAACCGACCGGAGGGAAGCATTGCCGGCCGCGGTGGGGAGCGGGGCCGTTTCTATCGGANCGCCGGAGCATGCGCGGGGCTGAGCCAGTTTCGCCCCCGCTCCCGCTGCCCTCACAGCGGCGTTGCCGGGACTTACGGGAGCCGCTGCTGCCGCCGCCCCCCCTCTCCGCGCTGAGGGCCCCGACGAACGGCAGCCGCTGCCTGGGCCAGAGGTAAAGGAGGGGCTGGGGCCGGCCGGCGGGGCTCCCTCCCCTGCGGCCCTTTGTGTGCGGGCCCGGGGCGGCGGCCCGTCCTCGGCGGCGGGG
>VYZV01004670.1:8872-46508 GCA_013401275.1 Pandion haliaetus | reverse complement strand
GAGAGAAAAGGGGGTGGGTGGGGGTGGGGGGTGGCGAGAGAGAGAGGAGAAGAAAATGTTTGAGAGTAAGTACAATGTCTATAAGATTGACTGGCATAAATGCTCTTCTCACTTTCTTCCTGCTGTGTGAAGTCTTGTTTTCATCTAAACTACAGAATATTTCAGAGCATCTAATGTGATCTGACAGCTAATCTTAAATTGTATCATTTTATACAAAAGGGAAAAAAAAACCCTCCCCCCCATATTACCTATCATACTTTCAGGAAGTTGCATTGAGCTGGAGCAGCTCTCTTATGAAGACAGGCTGAGAGAGTTGGGGTTGTTTAGCCTGGAGAAGAGAAGGCTCCAGGGAGACATTATAGCAGCCTTCCAGTACCTAAAGGGTACAGGAAAGCCAGAGAGGGACTCTTTAACAGGGAGTGTAGTGATAGGACAAGGGGTAATGGCTTTAAACTGGGAGAGGGTACATTTAGATTGGATACAAGAAAGAAATTCTTTACTGTAAGAGTGGTGAGGCACTGGAACAGGTTTCCCAGAGAGGTTGTGGATGCCCCATCCCTGGAAGTGTTCCAGGCCAGGTTGGATGGGGCTTTGAGCAACCTGGTCTAGTGGAAGGTGTCCCTGCCCGTGGGGGGGGGGTGGAACTAGATGATCTTTAAGGTCCCTTCCAAGCCAAACCATTCTATGATTCTTTTCAAATCTAATATATTAACACAAGCATTCACTGAAAAGGCTGCTTAATAATTTCTACGATCTTTCTTGAAATCCATCCCTTAGTAATGAATTGGCATTTCTGGTGCAACGAATAATCATTGGGACACTTTCCCAGTTTTTAGAACGTATTTACAGAGAGCAATCTCTCTATCACATGAAAGGATCACTCAAAACATTCAGCAAGATGCCACCCAAAGCCTGTAAGCATTGTGCCCCATGGCGTGCTGGAGCCACTTCCCCCTGAACTGCCTGGGGGGAGAATGATTTCATAAACCAAAAAGCTCTGCTGAATATGTCCTGCCTTCAGTCCTACAGGTTTTCATTTCCAGAATCGAGACAAAAGCACTTCAAGGGATGTGGAGCACAGTGATAGACATTGCTCCTCTTGAGCACTGTACCCGTAAACATGAACAGTTCAAGAGCAAAGTTTAAGTGGCTGAGACACTAGCCAAGTCTCCTGTGGCTTATGACAACCTTATAAATATTTTGGTACTTAAAAAAGACAAGTCCCAGGTCAAAATCTAAAAATTATCCTAAATCCTTGCCCACACTAAAAATAGTAAAAGGCAGCACTTTTAAAATCCTGTTCTTTCTTCAAAAATCTGCCTCTTTAATGGATCTAAATTCCCTTAAGTTTCAGTAAGACTGACCAGACAAACAAACTTTAAAAACTTTGAAGATGGATCTTCTATTTCCAGAAGTACTTAAGTAGGGTGGTAAATGGCATTTATACACACCTAGAAGCTTGGATGATTTTGGAACCTCCCATTCAGCCACAACACACATTCAGCCACAACACACATACAGCTTGAGTATACACTCTAATCATACGCTCAAAAATTTCTTACTTAAGGAATTACTATCAATTGGGATCTAGGCTATCTCTGCACTGTACAATTCACTGTGTGCAAAGAAACCTCACATGGTATAAAATAGCTCAAGTATTTGAAGCAGACTCATTTATTGTTCCTTGTATTTTCAGGCATTTTTGAAAACATTACCTCGAGCACCTGTAATACGTATTTTATCATTTTATTTCAATATCTGATTTTAAAAGCATTTTAGAAAATTGTAGGGATTTTTACATCAACTTTTTGAAAGATATTTTTACATTGGACCTTTATGGAATTGATTTTGCAATCACAACAACCCTCTTTTGGCAGAAAATGCTACTAAATACAGAGGATGAAAAGCTAGGCTAATACTAAAACCAAGGGGTTTGGGCAGGATACTTGCATGTAATGTACATCTAAAGCCAGACCAAGAAAAATGAGGAAGAGATCTATGAATTACACACCATTTTCACTAATATCGTATAGTAACTTTACTATCATAACCAGTCTTTGTTACCTAGGGTACTTGTTCATCAAAGCATCCTCTTGTGCTAACCAGTTTTGAACACTCCTGTTCCAAAGATCCGTTTCAATCAAAGCCAAGTACTGGTAAGAGCTGTCACAACATAGCATACTAACTTCACAAATTCTGTTGTTCCTAAAAGACCTGATAGGCAGCATTATGAAACAGCATTACTGTTTACTAACTTTTTTTTTCTTAGAAAAGCTACAGCACAACATACAAGCTGTTTTTTGTATAGGGCAAACTTCTGAATGTAGTGCAGTCTCCAAGATGAGGTAAGACATTTTGCATGTTTGCCAGCTTAATATTTTGCCTGCAGTACATCTTCAGATCTGCTAAATTAACTACTTTGAAACATAATTTTTTTCAGACTGCCCACAGTGATACATTTCATCTGCAACCAAGGGTGGAAATAAATCATAAAAATTGACCAAACACATGCTGTAGTTGACATACAGACTATATCCTAACTGGTGACCATTCAGATTTCCTCTGAGATGTGTGTGTAATGTGTAAACTGCAAGCCAGAGGTGATTTGCAATCAGTACTGGAGCACTCCAGCCTTTGTGCTTAGGTTTGATTTCCACAAAAACCATGGCACATATGGGAGGACAGGGATAATATATACACAGTTGCCACCTCCACACAGAGACAGGACGCAGCTAGAGAGCATCCTTCCCAGGAAGGCACCTTCTTTTCAACACATCCTTCTTCTTTCTATATGCTAACCCCACCATCCCCCTCTGACTCTCCCTCGGGTGTGGATTCCTACATTTTGAGAAGCTTGGGTTGCCTACTACGTTCAAAACAGGGCCTGCTTAGATAAATGCCACTCCTCCTGGCATCTCTCCTTGGCAGGCTCTACATTTCCCCAGGGCTTTATTTATCTGGTTTGGGATGCGTTTTAGAGGACACGGGAAGCAGCAACTGTTCATACATTTTTCCATTCTTTCTTCTTTTTTTAAGAAACTGTACCGTAACACTACCCTGTTCTTAACCTTCCCCTTCCCTTTGTACAAAAGAATATTTCTGCTTATCCCTCTATCCCCCAACCCAAATGAATCTTAGAGATCCCCTTATATTTCAGCTCTCCCTAGGAATAGAAAATGTGGAAAATAAATGGCTCCTGGTTTGGATCTGTTCTTACACCTTGCCTGTATTTAAAGCAAAAAATAAAAAACCCTAAAATTCCCCATGAAACATCAGCTGAAAGTCAATATCTTAATATGCAATAGCAAAACATTTCAGAATGCCAAGCATTGAAAGGGTCTAACAAGGTGCCTACAAAATCTCAATTTTCTTTTATCGCTTAGTAACTATAACCTTGGCACTTATATATATATATACACACAGATTATGACACACCGTAACTGTAAACAGAAGTTAAGGAAAAAACAAACAAACAACAAACACACCAACAAACCTCATCTAAGGTATTTATCTAAAGTTTATTCACGTAAGTAGTGATTCAATATAATATGTCAGTATCTAAAAAGCACAGTAATTCTTGTCACATCAGGTTATTAGTCTGCCAGTCAGCTCTTACTGTCTACTTGCAATGGCAACAACTGGATTTTGAATATGTTTTTCTTCCTTTGATAGCTCTACATATGCACTTGCACAGCAACACAATTGTAAAGAACAAAGAATGAAATATCCAGTCTATATGTTTAAACAAAGAGGTGACATTAAGGCATATTTTTGTGACAAATATTGGGCACTAACCTGTCTTACTAGAGAGGAAGAATCATTTAGTCTTATAAACAGTCAGTCAAATCTCACAGGAAATATGCTATGCTAGATTGTGGTCTTCAGCTTGCAAGCATGGGAGGTACTTTAATACAGTAAAAGGAATATAAACTATAATGAAAGGAATAAGAACAACTTGGCAAAATAACACACATTTTGGATCCAGGGTATGAATTTCATACAATTAAGCCTGTGATTTTAAAAATACTTGACAAAGCCATTCTTTGAGGCTATTCAGATAGCTCATCTAAAATGTACTCTCTTCACAAACATTAAGCCAGAAAAACAAGCTAAATATGTCAAGTAAATTATGCAGAGTGATCCAGTCACTTGTGGCAAGATCCAAAAGATACTTAAAGGTTGTGACATTGAACATGGTAACAGATGCTGAGAACCAGCTCCTGGAGCAGAAACCACAGCTCTAACTTGGGCACCTAAAGTTATTATAAAGTGGGTGGAGAAAAAGAAGTTGCCAAAAAGTAGAACAGGCTCAGAACAGAAACCCCTAAGCAACCCCATGTGAAACACTCATGGGAGAAGACTGTTTTAAATCTTTTCCATTTAAGGTGACTAAACTGGATGGCAGAGACATCCAAAACTGTAAGATTGCAATCCGCATTGTCCAACAGCTGCTCTGCATACTCCGCCATTTATTTTGCCAAATGCATGCAAGCCAGACGGAGGAAGCAGGAATGCAGCTGTTTTCCTACCCCCATGATTACGCCATGCACCAATACAGAGTAAGCACCGATTAGACAGAAAGCAGCTTTGCAGAAAAGGACTTCAGGGTCCTGGGGGACAAGCGAACAGCAGTCAGAGCATGCCCCAGCAGTGATGAAGGGCAACCACATGGTGAGCTGCAAGAGTGAAGCCAGCAGCTTGAGGGAAGTGATTCTTCCTATCCATTCAGCACTGGTGAGACCACCACTGGGGTACTACGCCCAGTTTTGGGCTTCTGACAGTAAGACAGACATGTATCTACTGAAGCAAGGCCAGTGGATGGCCACTAGAACCAGGGGCTGGAGTACCATGATGTATGAGGCGGAGCTGTGAGAACAGGGTTTGTTCAGCCTTAAAAAGTCTCATTGCTGTCTGAAACTACCTAATGCCAGGCACAGAGATGATGGAGAACATAGTAACATGCAGATGCAGAACATAATAAATTCTTATTAGATGTATAAAAAAATTGTTTCTCATGAGGGGGCGTCAAACACTAGGAGAGGGCCTCAGACATGCTGTCAGACCTCCATCCTTGAAGATACTCGCAACTCAAATGGACACGGTCTAGGGCAACCTGTTCCAAATGGACCTGGTCAGAGCAAAGGGTTGGACTAGAGAGTTCCAGAGACCACTTCCCACCTAAATTATTCTATGATTCTACAACTGAGGTCAGGGATACTTTTTTTTATATCATTATTATTATACATAGACTGAGGTACCTAAATTCTTCCTAAATCTTTTTTATGGCTACGAACATAGTTCTGAATACCCAGCTACTTCTCACTTCACCAATAGTTATTCTCTCCCTACTGCCTTGAGCACTTCATCATTCTCTTCTGGAAGTACCACTGCCTGATACTGTCCATCACTACAGAATACAGACACATAGACTCCACACACTTTGTGTTCTTGCCAAAACCAAAATTATATTCAGCTAAAATTCTGGATTGGAAACATCCAAAGCCATTTATCCTTTGGCCATCTGCTTACCGTGTCACTTCTCTCTCCTTCTGTCTTCCTTATTTCCTTGTGTCTCTAATGTTTTCTACTATGTGAGTACATAAAAGCAGATAAAAATTAAGGGCTAACCATTCAATAGCTTATATTCTGTACTGAATTGCTAATAATGAATATTAACTCAAGTATTTTGATTAGCCTACAGGTTAATATGAGCACATATACCATATATAACCACCACAGTAATCCCAGATAATTGCCTAAAATATGACACTAAAAATAAGTTCAGGGTGTCAAATAATAGACTAATTTACACACTGGCAAAATATCACTAGGTTGCAAAAATATTCCTGTTCTCTCTCTTACATGAACAACAGAAAAAATAATAAAGCAAAGACATAAAAAGCTAACTGAATAAAACTTTGTTTTGTAATTTTTAAATTTGCAATTTCCTGAATAGGTTCTAAAATAAAATTAATAATAAAAGATTTATGTTATTCTATAATTTATTTTACAGATTTAAAATTGTAAGTGTGAATACAACTTTATTCCTCTTACAAAAAAAATGAACTGTGAGAGAAACACTGGATGTGTTTGAGAGATAGTGTAGTATTATTATCTCAAATGTGAAAAAGTGAATTATTAACCTACAGTGTAGTTTGTTTCATAACCGTGATAAAATACTACTTCTACGAAATAAAATGCTTAGACTTTTGCAGAAATTAGTTTAATATATCATACCACAGGAACAATATAGTCAAGCCACAGCATTTCAGAAAAAAATTGCAAGTGAATCTGTAATTCTCAAACCGCGGCAAAAAATGAGCAGGCTGAACTGAAAAATATATCTGACATGTCTTAGACCTGAAATATTTGGAGATATAAAGTGTATTTTAACATGGCCAGGTTTTGTTGACAAATCTTGCAACGAGTCGACTAATACTCCAGCTGGTATCAATGACAGAGCCCTCAATGATTCCACGCAACTGCTCCCAGTCAGAGAAGCAAAAAGCTATCCTAGCCCAGGGGAATATCTTTAATTCTTTCACAACCATACACAAAAATAGAAACAGAAAAGAAAACCATGACTCCCTTTGCTTTTCTTTGCATACCTAATGTAGTCATTTCTCCCAAATCTCCTTCCAAGTGAATTTAATAGGAAGAATACTCAGCAAAACCAGTAAATATTTAGAGGAGTTCACAGAAAGCAAAATTATTGCTGTATTACACAGACAAAAGTAGCAGAAAAACGAACTCTAAAATCCACCATGTAAATCCTATGTCCAAAATGGACATCCCTTGTCATTCTCCACCAGACACTGGAAATCTTACCTAGCTCATGATGGTGAAGTTAAAAGCATTCAAGAGAGGCAAACTTTGATTCTTCCTAGGACCTATAAATCCTGTAATTTATTAACTCAGCTCCTTCCACCATGACTTTTGATCATAGAAAAGGTAACCAGAGATTGTAGCCTTGGAAAGAACCTTGGAAAGCAATCATCCTATTATTAGCATGATAATTACTTGTGCTCATCTTAGAATGGTAAAATACTGATGAATGAAAGAAATCATGGATTAAGAACATGGAGTGGGGGGAAAAGAGACAAAGACAGAAAAGCAAATCAACATGTCACATAGGCCAGCAGAGTCGACGTAATGATTTATATCACAGTTTTCCCTGGCAAAGAATACCTTCTTTTAACACCGTTAGATTTTGAAATTGATAACTCAAAGGCTTTCTCCACTACTAAGTCCTGTCAACCAAGACTCAATAATTTAGCACTGGTTTGTCATATGACTCTGACAAGTAATGACTGATCTTCATCATCTCATCATAGGATGCCATGCAACGTGATGAATTGGCAATAATACCCTGAGATGTTAAGAAAGGACAAACACTTCTCCCTGTCTCAAGTCCAAAGGATCTTTAACATGATAACGCACAAGAAGATGTAACCTAAAAATATGGAAAAAAGAATACAGCTACAGAGTCAACTCATAGTTGATGACAAACACAGGGCCATTTCCTCCAGCACAGGGCTGTATACCACATGGAAGTGCAACTCTGCACAGGGATCAAAAATAACATATGTGAGAAAGTTCTGGAGTTTTGATCCAATGAGATAAGTTCATTCCACCAGTCCAAATTGCTCTGTTTTCTGAGTTATCACTGCTAAAGTCAAAATGTGAGACTGAACCATGAAAGAAAAATACCTGACTCTAGATGAATCTTGAAAATTTCACTCCCAAAAGAGCCATGTAACTGAGAGGTAGGAAATATATTGTGGTGGGTGCAGGGAATAAGGAGTTATTACATTTTTTTCTAGTTATTTTGATATATACTAAAGTCTTCTCCACTGGTAATGTCAATGCATTTAGAGCCTTCCCACCTCATTTCCTGGTTTCTAGATCTCATTAACCCTCTGCTTAAAACACCATGCATTTCAGAAGAAAGTCTTCTCCATTATTAAATCTTCGGTGCTTTTTTTTTTTAATTTCTAAAATGCCTATTTCCATAGCTGATAAAATCCAGGATATTAGAAAAGCACCTCTATTTCATTGAGCTAAATTTTATGCTGTTGTGGCTTTGCAAGATAACAGTCTGTTCAAGATTTACAAGAGGCAATGACAAGCCTTTTCTTTAAATTATTGTAGCAGATTAGGATTTCCGCTTGAGTATTTCTATTTCATAGTCTACCTTCAGTGCCTCTATCTAATTATTCAAACAACTGATGCATATTGTGCAACAGAGATGTACACCTCCACGAATCATTACTTACATATATATACCCTAACACATAGTGAGCTCAAAATTAATTTTAAAAAAATTGTTAAAAGATATGCCATTTTATGTGTGATGGCAACATCATAGTAAACCGCATTAAACTGGTATTCAAATTGATGTATTAAAAACAGTTCAACATGCAGAATTGCCTGACTGGATGCTTATGGTGCTTCTGCAGAGCTAATCCAGCCAAGGCAGAAATTTATTATTCATTTCATCTGAGCAGCTAAGCATAAGGTAATATAATGAGGAAGCTCAGCTAGCAGGCTACTTAACATTTCTTCCTTGAAGCACTGAAACCCCTATTAAATTTTTGTACTAAGAGACTTAAGAAAAAAATCTAACTCTAAATCTAAGCACTTTATGATTAACTGGTGCTTGCTAGGGAAGGCACTGTAAAATCATCGATTTCAGTGGCACAGCAGAGGAAAGTTTTAACAAACAAATAAAGAAACCTGCAGTGAGAGGGACCACATTTAGTCGAGATCTGCATGCAGAAGCAAAGGTCAAATACAGTTTTCTCCTATACCCTTCATGCAACAATAATAATTGGTTTTTAGGATGCTGTTGCTTTCTTGTAAGGCACAATAATGTTGACCTAAGGCCTCACTTCTTTAAAGTGTAGCAAAGGCTGTCTTCTTCAGTAAACCTTTTTGGGCAACATTATATTAATTCACTATTACTGTATAAGTAATAGTGCTCACAGACAAAAGGAGTTGGTGGAGGGTGTAAACTAGCAGGAAAAAAAAATAGAAAACATGGGTTTGTTGTCAGGAAAGTTAATTCATAATAAGTCATCCTCCGCTATGATTACTGAATCATTAATTTTTGTCTTCAACTTTCAGCAATTAATTTCTAAGGATTTAATCCTGGTCAGGACTGCTTTTCCACTGAAGTAGCTTGATATCATCTCTCTGACTTGTGTGTTTTCACACCATTATAGGATTTGAAACTGTATGTATTTTACTGATATTGAAACATTTTCCCTGTTAGAGAATCCCCCAGGGATGCATTTGCTGTAATCCTGAACTTAATCTACCAGCTCTCTAGCACCCCAGAGGTCAGCCTCCGAGAGAGCCACCCCAGGGCTGCTGCAGGTTTTGATGGTCCACCCACTTTTGACTGGATACCTGCAAAATGAAGCAGTTTTGCTCAACAGCTGGAGAAAAGTAGCACAAGCAAAATATTAGTTTTGTACGGTCACCTGCAAATTGAGAGGAAGGAAACAGAAGAGAGTAGAATAGATCCCAAAGGATCACAGCTTGTTCAGCTGAACCTCTAAAGATACAGCGCCTCATTCCTGTCTTCAAAACCATAGAATTGTGGCATAAGATGATTTTCTATTTAAGACTTACGTTGGCGCTTTCTGTCTCAGGACTTGCCAGGAACACCAGAAAAAGGAAAAGATAGCCTCGCCACATTTTGGTTTTTCTAGTTGATCCCGGCTAGAAAGCAACATAACATGGCACAGAGCAGGTTTAAATTTTTCAAAGAATCAATTTTGCCAATGTTTCTCAGAAACATTTTACAGAGATAGGGCATTCATTTTTCCACCCTAAACACCAGATAAATAAAAGCATGTAGTGACATGACGAGGAATTCCTCAAGTGGGTTGGGACAGCAGGAACACAAAAAAAGATGGCAAAGAGAGTGAATTCCATAGCTCTGTCTCTATCAGGCAAATCCTCAATGGCTGTGCCAAGCTCCCATTTATTATAGCAGACTAAACTCTGCAGACAGAGGTTGGCCACTGTGTGCACTTCAAGAAAAAAAGAAAAAAAAAAAAAAAAAAAGAGGGGAAAAAAAGAAAAGGAAAAAAAAAATCCAGAACAGTTAAATATCAACTTGACTTTATACAGGAATTATCATTTCTAAGCAGGACAAGAATCTGTAATTGCATTATCTGCTACAAAACGGTATCCAGTTTTGCATTTATCTTGTTCTTTCCGCAGTGAGCAGGCAAACTTTCATGCTTCAGTAACAGGCTCATAAAAAGTGCCCAATGGACTGCAGAAGGTATTTCTACTGCCCTGGAAAATTACATAAATCAAATGCTGAGCAATTGCCACTTTCCAGCTAAATGCTATAATAAATAACTGTTTGTATGGCTTTATTATTTCATTCTACCTGTCAACTACTGATAAAGATTCACTCCCTAAATCACAGTAATTTCCTTTTCGCTGTCAGAAAGGAGATTTAATATGGTGATAAAGAAATGGATGAAAAAAAGTGTGCTTTAAGTTTTTAAAGACTTGTAGAATTTTGTGTAGTTGTTTCAAATGCATTGTGCTTTCATCTTCTAGTTCATGTCCAAGCAATAACACCAATTCATTGTGACATATGATATTCTCTGTGACAACTTTGATATAAATAACTCGACAAAGTTTCTTCTTCCCACTCAAACTTAGCACAAAAACTGTAGTTCAGAAATAATGTCTATTATCAGGCTGCTTTCAGATATTTTAAAGTAGAATCACAAAATCAGTCACTTAGAATTTTACTGGAATTAACATTCAAAACTGACTATCCTTCCTCATTGTTTGTAATATCACATAGATCATCTTAATGCCATTTATTCTGAGTACCTGAAAACACAGATTCTTCAGAGACACAAGGGTTCATGCATTCGCATCTGGTATCACAATAGTATTAATTGTACAGACTCATGTGTGAATGGCAGAATTAACATAAATATGGGGAGTAATAATTAGGTATATGTAAGATTTGAATGTAAGAAATTAAGTCCCGCTTACTAGTCTAGTTTCACTTCTACATTCTCACACGCCATCATGCAGATGGCAGTAACTGATAGTGTAGAAGCTGGTATTTTTTTAATCTCCCAAAATAATATTTTTAAATTTAAAAATACTTTTCAAAGTAAAACTGTGAAAAATGAATTACATTATGAACTGAAAAATGCAAACAGAAAGAGGAGACCCTTCAAACTGTGGTTACCAAAAATGAATATACACAAATATTGTGTTAGTCAAGAGTTTTAAACAGAGGAAGTGATATATTTCTACATGTAAATAATACCTTTGAGCTGTGATCATCCTTTGGCAGCACTGAAATGGCATATGTAATTGCTAATGTCAACAGATTTTCTTCAAGTGCTTTGCTGCTTATGTTTACTATCCAATTTTACAGAGATTAATTTCACAAAACCAGAATTTTTATGTGGCAATATCCCCAGGGGTGTGCAGTCATCAGTTCGCATTATGATTTTCTAGTAGATAGAAGAATAGCTCTACGAGTCTTACAAAGAAATACAGCTCATCCTTGTAAAAAAATGCACACAAAAGATAACAAAAAAATTAATCCAGATTAATTTTCATTTCCTCCCTTTTTTGAGGGCTGAAAATAGAAATTTTCAACCACGAATGTTACTTTCAATTTTTTAATGAATAACATGGTCCCCCTGTGGAATTCTTAGACTGAAAATATTCATCCTTCCAAAACACAAGTTTTTGTTTCTGGCTTCATACTTAGAAATGAAAATAGCTCAATGCTGCTGTAGCAGATACAAACACCGGTGATGCCCTGTGCTCCTCCAGGTAGGAGATCTGAGGTGGTTAAAGTGCCTATTTCATATTAGCTTCTTTTCAAATCTCATTTTTTTCCCAAACCTCACATACGATACAAGAAAACACAGTTATCACCTGGTTTTCACACCTGCATTCGGAAATAATGGACAACAGGTTTCAGCGTACACCTTCATTCTCAGTAATTCATTATACCTGGTGCAGGTTTATAAACCAGCTTTTCTTGCAGTGTCTTCCTTCACTTCAGGTATACTCCCCCCCCTTCTTATAGCCAGGAGGTGATATATGGCAGAGGGCAGCCAGGCGATCTCTGGGTTTATGAGGACATTTTCACTACTGACTTCCCAGGCGAACCATTTCAGTCATGAAGGAACAATGTTAAATGAACTGACTGACAGATCCCAACAGGCAGAGGTAAGGGCAACATATGTCTTTCCAACCTGTACTTGCTCAAACTGTTTTTTGTCCTTTCAGCATCCCTCAGCTTTACAGGACACAAGAGCTCTTACAAAACTTCTCCCTTTGACAAATTAACTTCTTTCCTGGGATAGGGTCAGTGTTCTTGTTGGCCCCATGAAGCTGAGAAAGATATATTGACCTGACTTCTAGTGTTTTTTAAAAGATAGGTTTTCATCATGGAGGAGTGACCAGTCATCAGTTTAACCAAGTAAATACTATGGATCGTATCTGAAGAGGCAATCTTTTAGTGTACAGAATTTACTGGTATTTTTTTATTGATGGCACCAGTATAAACTTGCGCTAGGGCATGAAAGTAAAAATCACGTTACAACTGCTCTTCTTTTTCATTATCCTTGTAAAACCATTCAGATTTAGTATTTAGGCATTTGTTGTAAAGCGAACAAAATATGTGTGGATATAATGTACGTTTGTTAAAGACTTTCCTGGCAAGCTGGGGAACAGTGCTTTGAATTCTGTTCTAGATTCTGTCAGCAAAGAGTCTACTGTTTCTAGTGACTTCTATCCAACGGTCATAATAAACATTTTTCTAAGCAGAAAATAAATTGCAGATTTAAACCAAACTTTCCTGTGAAAACAAAGGACATAAGGAAAAAGGCACAAACTGGATGGATGTCAACAATACTGTTTGTTACTTCTGTTCTTTCAGTTTTCTGGATATTTACTAAATTCCTGAGAATTACAAGAAAGAAGTGTGCCCTGTTATTTTTCCACACTAAACTCAATGAAGAGTCTCACATCAAACTCGGTGCTTTTTGGAACAATAACCATTTTTTCCTTATTTTGCAGTGTTTCCTTTTCATTCCTTTCCCCCTAATGCTAGAAAATATTTTAAGATTTCTGAATTCAATGCTGTGGCAATTTTCTGTATTTTAATATTGTACCACAAGAAGCAAAGGGTCCATGTTATTTTCTATCACATCAATTCAATTTTATTTAAAAAAAAATTCAAAATCACTTTCTCAAAAGTATAAAGGCTTCTCATGCCATCAAAGGACTACAAACAGAATTAAAATGCTCCTTTAAACAAATAATTTGGTCAGATTTGCTTTCTAATAGATCAACGATAACCTGACATTTGAAACAACCCATTCGTTATGGCTGGCTCTGTCTGTGCATTTCCTGTCATTCAAATGATTCAGCATGTGTCCACACCATAATCTGTTGGGAAAGGTCTTTTTGAGACAACATGTTAAAGAACATACAATTGCTGCACTCTTACAGCATTTTGTGGTTTCTAACAACACGATGAGGCCTACTTCCCTCTCTAAATTTAAGTATCCAAAGGTTGATTAAAATAAAATAAAAGCTATCGTAATGTCAGATTATTAAAGGGAAGGCAAGAAGAAGGACAGAAATCAGGTTTAAAATAATAAATTTTGAAAAGTCAGATAGTCCTCAAGTTCACTGTATTCATCTGTCATTAGTAAGGCATAGGTACTGTGGGCTAATTAAATGTTAATGAAATACAAATAATCTGCTAGTCTCAAAGCATTAGCTAAGGAGCAGTAACTGCACAACAGCTGCTGCAGCTCACTGAAAGTGCTCATGTCAGCACCTCAAACAACATCTAAAATCTGCCTTCAAAACATCTAAATGAAATAATAATGACTTCTTCATGTAACTCATTTCAGAGGACCTGCAATTATTTTTGCTTAAGACAGAGATGAAAGGTCCAAGTGATAGCAACAAAAGCTGAAGAGTTTCATGGAGCAATACAATTAAATATGAGATCTGATGTTTTGTTAAAATCTTTTTAAGTAAAGCACAGTGTCTGTAAAAGCAGTACCATATTAAGATGCTAATGATATCAATAAAGGAAACTCATGCCAGAAGTATTAAAGTTAGATACACAAAAGCTTTACTCCTCTTCCATAGCATCACGGTCAAACAGAGCATTTGGCAAAGATAAGATTTAAGCTCACTCCCCATTTAAAGCCTGATTTTTATTTATGAACTTCCTCCTAGCCAGAAAGAAGACTTACATCTTGTTGCAGTCCAGCTGGGGACAAGGAGGATAGACAGGAACGTCTGGGATGGCAGGTGAAATGTCACACACACAACATGCAGGAAGCTAAGCTAGAGCTTGAGGAAGATCACAGGATGAGCTGAGAATGAAACACACACCATGCCTGACCCATAGCAAGCAATTTAAAGGCCAACCCCAACAACCTCATGTTTAAATTGTATCGTTAAGTTGGAAATCTTTCTCAGGAATGGCAGAGATATTCCCTCAGCTCAGGCTGCATGCACTCTTACAGCCTCCTTCTGCAAGCTAGCGACTCGGGGGTTAGGCAACTCATCTGTTTGGAGGATCTAATATGGGCACATCCAAGACAGATGCCTGTGCTCCCTATCTGCTCTTAGACAAGAGAGTTGCCATCCAGAAGGAGGGGATTCTGAACATCTTGCTTGAAGACCTGAGGTGTCATAAATTAAAGAGAATGACTGTCCTCAAAAATCTCCAGTTCATGATGAGACAAACCCTTTTCTTCCTAACATTTGGTCAACCATTTCACTTCATACCAAGTCAGATGAAGGTGGCATTCGCAAGTTATCAAACCACTTCTCCCCATCTTTAAACCTGCTTGTACAACAACGAAAAAGAACATTTTGTGTTCTGTTGGAATACAGTATATTTGGTAAAACCACCTTTGGTTTGAGTGTTGTGTGCCGGTTTATAGCTGCCAACTATCCTGTGTACTCCCTGTATCCCGGTCTCCACAGAAAACAAAGGAACGCAACGGTTGGAAACTGCCAAGGTAGATTCCAGCCTTCAGTTCCCAGTCCTGATAGCCAGGGGACGGTAATTTCTCCTGCCCCACTGCCTGGACACAGGCTGTGAGGTGGAGCTCAGGCTCTTCCTGCCAAGGCCAATTTAACAAAGCACTGTCACCAAACTACTTGAAAATAAGCAGATCCATCATTACCCACATGTTTACAATGACAGACACAAATTTACGTATAAAACTCCACCAAATATTCTGCACGCAATAGTAATGCAGGTGTTCCTATGTGCACACAAACACACATCAGCATGCGTTATAAAAACACACGTAACAACTAGAAAAGTTTCTTGATTGATGGTTTCTAGGAACCTTCTAAGCAACCTGTAAATACAGGGCTGTCGTTTGAAGCTATTCGTATCAGTGCTGTATCAAGAAAAAGGATTTCCACTCCATACCAAAACGCATTCACCCCAAATACACACACCATAACTGCAAAGATGTGATCTTTTTCTTTAAGAGGTACAGCAAAAACACTCTTAAAAATGCAGAGCAAGAGTAAAGAAACTCTCTTTGCTAAATGCCAACAAAGTCCATCTGACACAAACTGTGATTCTGAAACTATAAGGGAAATGTTTTACTCTGCTATTGAATAATTTGGCGTCTCTTCAGCAAGAAAGTTAGTTGCTGGAAATGAGTTGAGAAACTCGATAATCAGTATGCTAGTCACATTCATCCCTTTCAAATAATGCAAAGGAAAATAAAAAAACCCCTACAATGTTACAAAGGCACAATGCCAAAATCAATTAAAAACTTCAGATTCTTTGGTGTTCTGAAATCAGGGGAGTTCTTGTTATAACCTAAACAAAAGTAGTAATTACATTTACTATAGACATAGCACATCAGTGTTTGTAAAATCCCTTTATATTGGGTGGGCACATGCATAAACACTGACATTTATCATATAGGAAGTCTGCACTTCTGCGTTCAGAAAAAAAAAATCAAATACTGATTTTGAACCATTAGTCAAGAATTTTCCAGCAACTTCCTGCATTTTGAAAATACAAGCTCTTTTCAGCTCTTTGACTGACATCATTACACACATCATCAGCCAGCGTGTGTGGTGTGTGTCCATTGTCAGAAATATGGTCACCATTTCAAAGAATCTGATTTTTAATTAGAAGAGGTCAAACATTTGCCTGGCATACGTAAATTCATGCTGCCTGTGCTGGTGTTGAAACTGTATTCTCTATCTAGCAAAAAACATTTTTTCCAGATGAATCCAGGAGCTTCCTAACTGAATAGCAAACATGAAGCACTCTGTACCACTTAGCTCGCTGCTGAACTGCGATTGCCTTTAGGCTGAAACCTATGGACTAAGCAACATCAAAGCAACTCACAGCAGGGATTCAGGATGGGAAGCAAGGAACGTCACATCTAACCAAAACTGCAGGGACAACAAGGTAGTCACTGTGGAACTCACCAAAATTAAATTTGGCCAGGACAGGAGGGGTTTCCCCAAAAGCACCATGGGATCTTTAATGACCACAAACAGTCAGAATCATGATTTTACACCTCATTCAAAACCAAGCACCTCATGACTCGGAGCCCTTAAGACTTCAGTTTGCAACGAGGTTGTACAGTGACACCTGCTAAATCATCAGCATCAATCTCCTTTTACTTTAGGGATCCAATCAGAATTACTTGAAGTCAAATAGGATAGTACCTTTACTTATTATTGCAAAAAATGTAGAAGAAAATCTTGTTTATATTGTGCTTTATACTACAATTTATGTAGTCCTAAAAAGCATTATTAGGTGATACACTCATTCCAGATTTCAAAATATGTTATTATGAAAAAGTTGAAACACAATGGAATATTACTGTCATCTTCAAAGTTCTCCTACTTAACTTGGGGGAAACACAAAGAGATCTCAAGCTTTTCTCAATTTTTTTTTTAACGTTTAGATCATATCTTTCATCTTTTGAATATGTCATTATGTTCTTTTAATCTTTTAGATTTTGCTTCTTTTTAAGCTCTTGTCCACATGCAGGGAGGCAATTAAGAAGGACTTTTTTTTGTGTGCAACTTGCAAATAGATAAGTTTAATCAGAGTCACTCACTTATACCACCAGTTTCTCTGATGGCAGACATATTCAAGAATGCATTAGCCTTCACATTGAACAATATCTGTGGAACATTAAAAAAAAAAAAACCATCACACTTATTTCTGTAGAAAAAAGGCAAGAAAAGAGGTAATATCTGTGTTTTAATTTCACTCTGTATAGCTTCTTAGAAAACCCCAAAAGCTTTCCTAACCTTTCCTATCAAAGGAGCCAACAAGGAAAGTCATCACAGCCATGACAGGTGTGAAGCTTCCATTTATTTTCCTTAAATATGGTGAAAATATATTTTATCCAGCACTCTGGAAACCAGAAACTGACGTGTAGCTTTTTACCTCCCAACCCGCAATCTGACCTCAGACTTTCACTCTTCTCTTTGCAATTAAATAAATGCAGCATATTAGACTAAACCATTAATCCTTTGATTAAAAAACAAACCATCTTCAAAACAGGATCCTCTCTACTGTAATTGTGTGGGGTTTTTTCCTCCCCTCCTCCCAGAGATATAACAAGATTCCTTGATAGGTCATCACTCGAGACTGAAACCTGGATGCACATCATGAAGCTCCAATGCCTGTTAGCTAGTCTACAATCTTTCTCCAAGTACATGTTTTTAAACAATTCTCCATTAACAAAAGTTTTCCCCTTCTTTGCCCATGTTGTGGGTTTTTCAGCATTCTTAGTTGTATTTCACAGGTGTATTTTAGATGTAGAGGCAAGGCAAAACTTAACTATATTGCTAGTATACAGCCAGTGCCGTCAAGTAACGTGGATAGGAGCAAAAAGAGCCCCAGCCATCAACTGAGACACAAAACTGGTGTTTCCTGACGTAAAGCACTGTATAAAACAACACATAGTGTCATGTGAAAAGAAGGGACAGGTATTTATAGAAGCCATATTAGGCAAGTGTCCTGGTTTCAGCTGGGATAGAGTTAATTGTCTTCCTAGTTGTGTTTTTGAGCTAGGTATGAGAAGAATGTTAATAACACACTGACATTTTCAGTTGTTGCCAAGTAGTGTTTAGACTAAGTCAAGGATTTTTCAGCTTCTGAAGCCCAGCCAGCAAGAAGGCTGGAGGGGCACAAGAAGTTGGGCGGGGACACAGCCAGGACAGCTGAACCAAACTGGCCAAAGGGATGTTCCATACCATGTGACATCATGTCCAGTATATAAACTGGGGGGAGTGGGGGCAGGGGGGATCGCCGCTCGGGGACTAACTGGGCATCGATTGGCAGGTGGTGAGCAATTGCATTGTGCATCAGTTGTATATTCCAATCCTTTTATTATTACTGTTGTCATTTTATTAGTGTTGTCATTATCATTATTAGTTTCTTCTTTTCTGTCCTGTTAAACTGTTCTTATCTCAACCCACGAGTTTTAGTTCTTCTTCCGACTTTCTCCCCCACCCCACTGGGTGGGGGGGGAAGTGAGTGAGCGGCTGCGTGGTGCTTAGTCGCTGGCTGGGATTAAACCATGACAGCAAGCAACTTTTCACTCCAAATTTGTCCCTCGAGTTGTTCATTGACTGCACGTAATTTACAAAATTATTTTAATCAGTTCAAATGAAGAATAGTAATAATAATAATGAAAGCACTGCTGAACTGTGGGCCTTCTCCAGCTCTTGAGGAATTTTTTGTTACTCTTTTCCTTTTGTCATGCTCATGTAACTGAAGAGTCTGTTTAAAAAACATGACAGAAGCCTTCAATATTCTTTCCTTTTCCAGCATTAAAGCTTGTAGCTTTCTTCCTCACTATTAAGAACTACATGGCAACACAAAGGAGACTACCATAAGAGCACTGTTTAAATTCCAGCTGACTGTGAGATTAATAAACCATGGAAATCGGACATTACTGCAGATGCACACCATTAATTCCCTCAGGTAAAGCTTTAAAAAAACATATACCATAAAGATATAGACAAAATACTTCATTTTATGTTGGGAGGAAAGGGGTGGCATCAACGATTAACTTCAAAAGTACCTGTATTTCCTGAAATGCTACCCCACCTGTATAATGTATTTTTTTGTATTTTAAAATAATTTTAACAGAAATGATTACTGAACAAAGCCAGTATGTCCAAGTCAACAGATTTAGAATTTGCTGAGCGTCAAGACTGCTCGCACAGCTCTGCCAGTGTGCCTACTGTGTTACAATGTGCTGCTGTGCTGTCCCCAAGCATCTCCTGCATCACCGCAGCCCAGCTATTGCAACTGCCCTCATCCACTTGTCCACAGCATCTACATCCTTCAACATTTGCTACAAATTTAGCTTCCATTTCCCAGGCTTCTCTGGGAATCCACCCTATCGTTTGGCAAGGAATGCAGCTCTCCATCTGACTCCTATCATGAATCAAGATTATAGTTCAGGGAAAAGTTTATGCTTTCGTACAGAATATTTTGAAATATGAAAGCCACTATGTTGATCTTCAAGCAAAACACCATCA
Source organism: Pandion haliaetus (assembly GCA_013401275.1). Lineage (NCBI taxonomy): Eukaryota > Metazoa > Chordata > Aves > Accipitriformes > Pandionidae > Pandion > Pandion haliaetus. The sequence continues at coordinate 26,915 of VYZV01004670.1, read as the reverse complement.
TTGGCATACTTTGTAAATTGTGTCAATACACATCTGTAAATCAGGATTCTTTTAATAGCCATTAGAAATTATCAGTGTATGATAAATAATAATTCGATGGTAAAAAATTCTACAGTCACAATCCTTTTAACCACTGGAGTCCTCACTGCAAACTTAACAACAGCCAGTGCAATTTCAGAGCATCAGTTTTCTTCACATACCCACCACAGCAGAAGCTCTGCTACGGCTACTGCTGTCACGAGGAGGGGCTACCAGGACAAAAGCACAGGTTGCATGTGTGAGCTTCACTTCCACACCCACGCTCCCAGACATGCACTTTAATGCCTTTTAGGCCCAGTGATGTGAAGACGACCTGTATGACCTAAGTTTACCTGATTCCCTCCTGGGAAAACCTACACCAAGATTAACAGATAAGACCAGTATCAACACAGAGAACATCACACTGCTGTAACAACATAAGTTCAGCTAAAAAGATTTTACTTTCTAAAACACGTGATGCCTTCAAAGGACAAAATGTCAACTGAGAAGTTCTGGACAGATGCACAAGTAGTGTTACGCTCTTAGCAGACACGTAAATTAGCTTACTCAATGTGTAATCTGTGCATATTTGTAAAATACATATTTGTAAATAAATTTCTCACAATCTTAAATTTTAGCGATATGTCCTGGTCAGATGAGGAGGAGCTGAGAGGCAGGGCTGGGAGAGTGAAGCTGGACAAATGGTCACTTGAGTAACTGTTTACAGGTTTCTAGCACCTAAGACTGCCAGGCCTCCGAACCTGGGGTTTAAACATGAAAAGTTGGTGGGTGGCAGCAACAATTATGGTTACTATGAACGTGAGTAGGCAGAGGTGTGAGCAAGGAGTTTACGCAAACTACACTGGTGATGGACAATGCGATCTGGTGGCAAAACTGTGATTTAGGACAGCCATAAAGGTGAAGACACATAGCTTACATCTATGATTGGCATAACTTCAAACAAGAGGTCTGTGGACAGGAACTGGGGCCCTGTTATGGGTTTGTGTGGCGCGGTTTCTTTGGTAGCGGGGGAGGGGGCTGCAGAGGTGGCTCCTGTGAGAAGCTGCTAGAAGCTCCCCCGGCTCCAAAAAGTTGGACCCGCCTCTGGCCCAGGCCGAGCCCATCAGTGACGGTGGGAGCGCCTCTGGGAGAACAGATTTAAGAAGGGGAACCGGCAGTGTGGGGGGGGATGGAACGTGAGAGGAATCCCTGTGCAGATACCGAGGTCAGTGAAGAAGGAGGGGGAGGAGGGGCGCCTGAGGAGGCTGATGGCCCTGCAGCCCGTGGGGAGACGGCAGGCTGTCCCCCTGCAGCCCAGGGAGGGGAGTGGGGGAGCGGAGGCTCCCGAAGATGGCTGTGACTCCATGGGAAGCCCGCGCTGGAGCAGTGTGTGACTGGAGAGCAGCCCGCGGAAAGGACCTGCGCCAGGGAAGTTTGTGAGGAACTGCAGCCCGCGAAAGGACCCACGTTGGAGAAGTTGGTGAAGGACTGTCTCCCGTGGGAGCGACCCCACGGTGGAGCAGGGGACGAGTGAGGAATCTTCCCCCTGAGGAGGAAGGAGCAGCAGAGACAATCTGTGGCGAGCTGACCAAAGCCCCATCCCCTGTTCCCCTGTGCCCCAGGGGGGAGTGAGCGAGAGGCTGCGTGGTGCTTTGTTACCGGCTGAGCTGAAACTGAAACCGCGACAGGCCCATGTAATCACAAGAGGTATGAAATTCTAGTCAATATGAAAACAAGCAAATTCTCATCTTCACTAAGGTTTTACTGTCTGGAAGTAAAGATCCACCTATGTACTTGCAGTGAGAAGACAGCTTGAAAATAACCATATGGTAGAAGTGGATATCGAGTGCTTAGTGATATATTTTATGACAAAGCTTGGGACTTTTCATCACTTTTGCTTGACTATAGAAAGTACTATCAATTGTACATAGCAATGTGCACTACTGTTCATTAAATATTAAACTGCCTAGCAATACTATATTTTTACATTTATAGAACTTTGCAGTACTACAGAAATACTGAGGAAACATAAGAATGCAGTATAATATATGATACAAATACAAATTTAAGAGCAATAAAATGTTTCAGTAACAAAATGAAGCCTCTTACCCAATTGCGGATTTGACAGTGAAAAAGGTAATGGTTTATTTATCTTGTCTGATGTTAATCTCTGTTGATATTCCCTAAGGTCAAATATATCCACATGAGCTTATGTTTTTATATGAAATTATGATTATTGCACAGGAGATGATTTTTTACATTACTTTCATAAGGGGAAAAAAAGAGGCCAGTTTTGATTCTCAGTCACTCAAGTGAATTTTCAACAGTTTCCACTGCCTTGCATGTATCTGAACAGAAGCAGAATTACGCCAAGGAGTTTTATCTGTGTAGGCACATGCATGCCTGGCATCTGAAAAGGCAGAAGCTATTCTTCACGTAATGTATCTTATTATCACACACACACAAAACTTCTAAATTCAAGATATACAAACTTGGAAATATTAATTTTACATCAGTCACAAATCAGAACAACACATATACAGTTTCCCACAGATTCCATCTGCTTACATTGTTCATCATCATGTTGGCTTTGAACATCCTAAACATATGTTGCCCTGCTCAGAAAAAAAAAAAACCAAATCATTTTGGAGAAAGGACAAGATTTTTCTCTGGAGCTACGTTAGGTTATACAGCTGATCATTTAAAATGACTGGGAAAGAAATGTTGGATTTCCGCAAAACTCTTCCCTCAAAACTCTTCTGATGGACTGAGCAACCCTACAGCAAATGCACAATATCCTCATGCAAGTAGGTAAGCAAGCTAAAGGCATTGCATCATAAGAACCAACTTCCATTGGCTGGACAGAGGGCACTAAAAAGCATCTAAAAGCAGCTTTTTCCAATATAGCATATTTATAGGTGTCATATAACATATAAAAATCCTATGTAAAACTAATGAGGTTTTTATATTTTGCTAAGTTGGCAAAAGACTTCTCTGCTCCTCAGATTTTGCACACTACTGCATACTGACAATACTAAAATCTTTCAAAGGGAACATTTTAACACAACTCTTTTCTTGCATAGTAATATAATCCAAGCAAGATTTTTTTCTTTACTGTGTTTATAATAAAATGCTCGCAACAGTGAGAAATTGAGGTTTAAAGCAATATTGTTGGGCTTCAAATAGCATGAGTTCACTGGAACAACCTGAAAAAATATCTTAACACAATCGCTTTGCTTCAGCTAGCACCCCATGATTTCTGGATTAAAACAAACAAACAAAAAAACAAGAAAAAACAAACACAAAGAAGACATTTGTTTCTAGCTTGGCAATAGCAATGGGTTACAAAAATACCAACCAACCCAAGTTTAAGTAAGCAAAGTATTAAATAAAATCAGCAATCTCTATAATCAATATTCTGGTATCCATTTTTGCTCCCAAACACATTTCAACTCTATAAATGAAATTATATATTTGTATTTCCTTGTGCAACAACATTTGAGGAAATTCTACTTGTGCAATTACTGCCAGCACATTGGATATCAACTGGAGTTGTGACTAGGTTGTCATAAATGAACCTATACAGAAGAAAAATTAGTAAAAGTGATAGATCTACCCTTCACAGAACACGGCAAAGACAATGTAATAGCTATAGCTCCTGTACCACTAGCATTTTAGAAGTAGAAATACAGACTAAAGTAAAATATATTCCAGAGGAGATTGAGAAAAAAGCAGCCATATCCCACCCCTGCAAAATCCCAAGACTTTACTACAATGATTTTTCTGCAGTTACTTGAGTAAATCAAATAGACTGGGGAGTTCAGCAAATTAAGTGACTGATGGTCTATCAACTAAGGAGCGGTGTCTGGCCTAATAACAAACTATCTCTGTTGCGATTGTTTTTTGGTTTTGTCTGTATGTTGTCGAACGTACTGCATACAGATGAACAATAGGAAACTTTAAGCCACAGAATGTGGCTTCTTAGCTACTTTAAAAAAGAAGGCATATTTAATACTGCCAAAATAGCTCTGACCAATAAAAACTTGAGTCTTATTATCTGCTGAATAGGATGCCATAGAAGGTTCCTTAGAGGAAACCTGGAAGGATTATCCCTAATCTTAAGGGTACAGATTAGTTTCCACATTCTCTGAGCTCAGTAGGAATAAATATTCCCTCAGTTTATGTTCTTAGGATATGCCAAATACAGATTACGAGATTTCAGAATAAAATCCGAATTTTATTCTGAAAAAAACCAGCCTTGAACCACCTGAAAACAAGTGCATTGTTTGGGTTAAGAGTATCACTATAATTTTGAAAGAAAAAGATGGCATTAGATTCCCTGTTGCGCCCTTTAGAAAAACAGTGCATAAATCATGCTTTTATAACTTAAATATACAATGAGTTTCCAAGAAAGTCTCACCACAAAGGAAAATAAATACTAAAGGAAGATATTAAGCTTTTAAAACCTTAGCAATATCTAGTATAGTTTTAAATGCTTATCTCAAAACTGAGTTCATACAACACAGTCTGTCTTTGATGCTTTTTGTATGGAGCCATTCTTTCCCACAACAGTGTTCTATTAATTTTAGAAATTCATTGGTACCGGAATCTACAACTCAGCATTAATTAAAGTCATCTATACAATTTATTCCCAGTGCCGATGAAGCTCTAGTGTTAGATATCTAACAATACCTCCAGCTCCTTAGATCCCCCATAGTACTGCTATTCTGTTGCTTAACTAGATTTGCTCATTCCTGCATTGTAATAAACAGAGATTAGATCTGTTTTGCACTCAGACCATTACATTTAATTAAACATAAATGGTTCATGCTCTGCCCGCACGTATGCATGGGTAACTCCCATTCATCTGAGCCACTGATTTCAACTCCTATTGACTAATTTCCTTTTATTTGAAGAACAAAATAATGACCAACAGTTCAAGTCCGTATGAGGCAGAGGTGAATTTAATGTGCGGTGAATATGAACACTGTATTTCAGAGAACATTTTGATCTAGAGAGACTAAAAGACACTTTAGGATTTTGAGATAATAAAACTTTTAAAAGTGAAGAATGTGATTTCATATAAGATGTACCCCTAAACTGTCAGCATTAGTGTCTTTTTTTTTTAATAGAAAAGGTGAATATTTCCACTACAATAGTGAACACACATGCAACTCCTGAGTTTCCACTGTATGGAACTGGATCCATACACTAAGATATTGGCCTGCCTTGACACTTCTGTGGTTCTCTTCCAAACAGCAGCACAAAAAATCAGCTCAGGGAACACTGTTGTGCACAGCTGTGGTATCATCAGTTCATGCAGGACCAACAAATATGTCTAATCCAGAATTGAGCAGCTACATAAGGAGATTCAGCAGCTAGATAAGGAGTATACTTTCTCTGATTTTTCTTTTTAAAAATGTCCTTTTCTTCTATTTTCACCTCGTCTACCAAAATTCCTAATGATCTGAGAGCTATTTTAATGATTATTGAGATTTGTTCATAGTTGAGATTTATTTTAAAGGTTGTTCCTAATGAGTTAGGATTTGTTTTAATGATTATCACAGAAGAATTAGTTTTACATAGAAAATATAAAGAAAAGATGTGAAGAGCAATGGTCTCTATTGGTTATTCTGTTTTATTATTCAAGGGTGCTGACTTTGACAGGGATGGATTCTTACAAAAATCCCACTTCTTACTAACATCTACTGTAGCATGGTAAATTTTCTACACCATTTTTCATCACCTCAAAATCCATGAAAATACATGTTTGAGAACAGTAAATACTGTAAACAACTTGTGCTACACCTCATAGCCTGAAAACATGTTAATTGACTTAAAACACACTGTTACCATGTCCTCACCAAAGCATCTCCTTGAAAGTCAAAGCTATAAATCAGCAACATAGTGCTTGGCTAGGGATTAGGACTGTGAGGGCAAAAAGCTCCTGAAGCAGACTCACCATTAAAACAAACCACTTTTATTCTATTGATGGTGGTTATGCCTTAGTGAGTTTCTGCTTCATTCCCTTGCTCCAGACATTCACTCCTCTCCCTCAGTTGTCTGCTTTCGCTTTCTGCTCCCGATTGATGCTGAAGCAAGTAGATGGGTGATTGTATCCTATTTTCAAGGTTGGGGCTGGGATGAGGGAGATGGTGGAATAAAGAAGGCATGAACCTCACTTTTTATCATCCATAGCTGAGAATAACTATGGGGTAAGTAGATGCTGCACAAACTCAGAACACTGCTGACAGTTTTCAATTTCCAGTTTGAGAAAACTGTGCAACTATGTAGAAATCTTTCCCTAAATGCTCTGGTAGACTTTAAGACTGCAGGTTAAACCTCCCTCACTGCTGGAAGGTTTCAGTGCAGTGCCAAAGCACAATGAACAAGGTTTGGAGTCTGCAGAAGATGACACTTGCCTGGGAAAGCTCTGCACAAGGTGTAGAGCTACTACCTGATTCAATTAGAATACAGGGAATAACTTCTTTACTTTTTCAAACTGTGATTTGGAATCTTAATCCATAGGAAGTGGTTAAAATCCAGATTAAGCATCCCCATCTGGAAGAAGATCTTAAGTATCTAATAACTAATACTTAGAACTCCATTACCCTGAAAGTCTTCAGTCTTCCCTAGTGAAATCATTATGGGTAGCAAATGGATTTATAAGTATGATTAATATCCAAAGAGAATTTCAGATGTGCATGTAATGAAGGACAGAAAAGGTAAGAGATCACCAAATTTCTTTTTAATGGTTAAAATGGTACAAGAGATCTTTTTCACTGTACAGTCTTCACCTCAAAAGAAAAATAGTTTCAATTATTCAAAACAAAATGAGAGTCCACTCCTTACAAGGACACAACCTTCACCTGTTTGAATTACAGCTTTGTCCTTTGTATCTTCCCATTGAATAACTGAATATTTCTGACTAGTTCTGTTGGAAATAAGAATGCTTTTATCTTTAATTTCTGTTTCTCCTTCAGTTCTCAGTACTTATTTCCTCAAGTTCTTCAAATATTGCCATACAAAAATACTTATATTTACATTTCACAGACATGTATCATCCCAGTTTGCTTTACTGAATGAAAGAACACTGGATAAAACAGCACAAGCTTGCCACAAAGACTTAAGCACAGGCTTAAATTTCAATGGACCATTCGTTTGCTTAAATTTGAATAAGTATGCACATCTTTATAGCACTGTAGTTGAATTTTTAAAATATATTAACTTCATTATGACACTTTCAGACTTCAGATAAAAGCACATTTATGGTAATTTACATTTTCTACAAAACTCAGTACATCAAAATCTGTGACTTTCAGACATGGGAGTAATATGGAAGAAAATTTTCAAATCTTCTTATTCTACATCTATTTTTTCCTCACTTTTCTGTGGGGGATTTGAGCATCAAAGCTATTTGAATCCAATTGGCTCTCATGAACTTTGTTTACTTTTTAATGTTCTAATACACATAGCCATTGTATTTTAGCCAAAAAAAAAACCAACAAAAACCCCAACAGTTTCCAAGATGGGAGTTGAAAAATCAATGGCTGCTTGATTTCAAAAGGTACTATTCATACATGCTAAAGGCCCCCATTTTACAAGCACACGTATGTGTAAGGACACCTTCTCTCTACTACTTTTTGGGAGTCAAAGCAGCAGCACCACTCTTGGGCAAAAACACTCAGCATAACGCAGTATCTGGCATTTTATCATTAAGCAGAGAGACATTTAATGTCAGGAAATTGAAGTCTACAAAGTGAATCTCAACTGTTCAACTGCTTTATCACTGTATTTGTATTAATATAAGAAATAGGGAGATTGTAATTAGTCTTTTGAAGTCAGTATAACAGCTGCCACATTTTATACTTATCTATCTATATAACTCATGGTTTAAAGTTCTTACTTTTAAGTACCTTAATTCATCACTATCTGAAGGAAGTAGCAACCTCAGGATAAGTATGATCTTTGATCAAAGTTTCCCTACAAATTTTGGCTGATTGAAAGTTTTTCTTTGCTTTTGCTTTGGCAGATGAATACAGCCGTTGTGAACTAAATTTTAAAAAATACAGCCTTTGACCAATACGTGATGTGCTCATATAGCTACCAATATGCATCCAAGGTGACAGATCTTTAGAACAGACATGAATTTTTCATAGGTGTGCTTGAATGAACAAGTTTATCCCTGTGTCATCAATATACAATGGGATTCATAACCCCAAGAAACCTGAGGTGTAGACGGCAAGACAGCAAACCTGCTTTCTGCTCATCAACATTCATAGGATAGACAGGGCTGAAGTGCATTTTTTCAGCAGCAGTCCTGATCAGAAAATACATACACGTGTTAGAAAAGAACGTCCTAATGTAAGCAAGTCCAGATTAAAGATCAGATGCCTCACAAAACATAGTAGCTCTATCAAAACAGTCTACAGCTAACCCCTATTCTAACAAAATCATGATGACTGAACAAAGATTAGCATGTGTTCTTCCGTTCACCAGCAACAATGAAAAACATTCACATGATACTTTATTCAGTATAATAGATATAAAACATCAAGTTCTTTCCCTCCAACATCAGTGAAGAATCTATAGAAAGAGGGCTACAACAAAAAAGAAGAAAACTCTAGATCATAAAGCATCTTAACCACTGATCAACTGTATCAACCAAAAAAATTTGTTAAAAATAATTAATCTGCTATCATTTCTGGGTAGCTAGTTGGCAGTATGTAGCTATTTACTTATGCCAACAGTGGTATGCAGACATATTTCAGTCAATTTAGGTAGCATTCCATTCAAGCTAAAATACTCAATTTTCCAGTAAAACTAACAAGTTAACAAGAAAATACTAAGTTAACTGTTGTTTCTAGGGTCCAAGGAAGGTTGCTCAGCAGCTATTTTAGATTTCTTGTCATGGCATTGTATTGAACCACTGAAACCTACAGGCATAGCTGCATATCTTAATTCTTCAAGAAATACTTCTGCAGCTTCACTGTTAAGAGACAAGACACCTCTGAGGATAAGCAATGGAGCTGCCTTGAACAGCCTGATTTATCAGCAAGGTACAGGGGAATCCAATGCAGATGGCACAGGCATCCCATTTTGTGTGAAGTATTTCTCCCCATTTACCCCAATGAAAATGCAGCAAATGAGTAGATAGAATTCTTTCTGCATTATCAGGACTTCCCTAAGCCTGTATCATTATTCTGGTTTTATCCTGGTGTAAAGAAAATGTAGGCAACATATTTGATCCTTATGAACCTCATGTATAGTCAATTAAAGACCCCCAAAGATATATTGCTTATATGTATTCCCTAAAAGATTTGAAATTTTGCCTGCCTCCAATAGCTACTGGTTTGAAGATGATCACAGGGAAGCATGATGTATTATTAAGTAAGCTTGTTTATAGTATCTTCTCTTAGTTTTGACTATTTGCTACTGACTTTATTTCGTTATATATAATAAGGAGGATATATCTGGAAAATATTTTAGAAAGTGTTCAAGGTCTAAGGAAAATTCATTCAGAATTAAAGAAAATTGCTCCCTTCATCTAAGTCAGGCTAACTTTAAGCAAACTGCAGCATAGGAAAGTAACTCTGACTATCATACAAGCACGTGTATGAAAATCATAAATACCTATTTTTAAAACAAGATTAAAAAAAAAACAAACCCCAAATTAATTAGCTGGTGCCATAAGAATGACTCTACCAGACTTTCCAGAGAATTATGTTTCCTCCATAGCCAGTGCTAGCACAAATGGTGCACAAAAGTAAGCTTTCTGAAAGATCCATTTTGCCCTTTACTTACACTGCAAAGGTTATTTAAGAAAACAGGTAAATGTGGCAAGTCAGGCCAATGCCACCTATAAGAATAATGGACACAAGGCTGCTTTTACTTCATTGAAAAGAAACTAATCATTTTATGATATACTGACTGCACAAAATCACTGGAGTACCTGTAACCCTATTTATGAAGCCTTAGTGATGGCTAAGCTTGAGTTAGCTTTCTTCAACCCAAACGAGGAAAGCAATCTACAAAAATGTACTCATTATCTTTTCTTGTCTAAAGCTAGACTTCTTGTCTGTCTTTTATTATCTTTTTGGACATATTCTGAGGTCATCTTTGAAGCAGCTGTCAACAAGCAAAGAAAAACAGACCTTGCCTTCTGTCAGTGCTACAAAAGGTATTCTCCTGCCAGAGGACGTACATCAGTGCCCGGCCGGGCTGAGCAGTGCCTGTACTCGCTGCTCTGTTCCCTGACTATCAGTGATGCTACCAAGCTAGACAATGGGAAACAGGGGTCAAGCAAGGAAGTATTTCAAACAGATAACACTGAGCCCTAAACTCATTTCAGTTCTATTAGCAATTTGTCTGCAGGCAGCACAACAGATTTGTCTCAATTCCCATTAAAGGCAATTTCATCAGCTTTTCAATACAGCTTTGAACAGGCTCAGGACGGTAATGAAGCAGCACAAAATAATCATGGCAGCTATACGTTTGGAGCGTATGGCCTCTGAAGCAGTGCTCAGTGGGAATTTCGCAGAGGACTACTAACAGAGATCAGCACAAAACCATCTGTAACACAACCTACTACCTTCACAGCCCCCAAATCCTCCTCCTTCATGGAGGAGAAGATCAAGGTCAATGAATATTTGGGAAGTTGAGAAGGCCACTGAGCTCAATTGTACCCAGCATTATCTCACCCTAGTAGTTTTCTATTTATTCTTGACAGCAATTTGGAGTTAGATTGAGAAATTTAAGGTTATTAAATGATCTAAACAAATGAATTTGGGTGAAAGTGAAAAGCAGTTGTAAAGAGATGTATTTTCTTTCCCCAAAATGCAGAAGCCAGAAAATTTCAGTTTATAACACTGTGGCTTCGAGATATAAAACACTTCCTCACTTTTTAAAGGTGACTTGTGAGGGCACAGGAACTGCACAGGCAGGCACAGTAAAGGTCCCAAACAAGCAAAAGTGAGTCTAAATCTAGAGACTTTCCCCTCACTCATGACTACACAAACATATGTCAGTTAGTCCTGGGTCTCTCAATAACGATACAGAAGCGTTTTCCACAACAATACAGAGTCTTTCTTTTTCTGATATAGAACTGTGAAAAATGCTGCCTATCAATCTCATAATAAATATTACATCCAAAAGAGAGGAGACTTTTAGGTATATATCTGTAGTGCCCCTAAACACATGTTTCTCAACATACAGTTGCTTACAACATACTTACAACATACAGTACTCTTACTTCAGTACTAAATATAAACAAGCTGTATGGTACTTCATAGCGAAAGGTAGGCACTATCCACTTTGTGAGTAAGCACAGAAAATTAGATGACATATTTAACAGAGTTTACATAACTACTGGGTTGTAGTTCAATGTCAACACATTCCCAGATGTGGAGTTTGAAAGAGATACACAGAAATAACACAGTACTGTTTAATACATATTTAAGTAATAGTTAATAATATATTTTCCAGACAGCTTATTTCTTTTAAAAGAAGTCAAAGAACCTTCTCCTTTTTAATCTCATTCTCATATCATGAAAGTAAGTGTGCTAATTGGCTTCAGCTACAGTTTCCTTTACCCCAAGGGACCAAATATCAGATGTGTCCAACTCTTGCAGATTGTGCCAGTTTTGGTACAGGACTGAGCATTCCTGATGACTAAGCTTTTAAATGTTCCTCAATAGATATATAAAACCCCAGATTTAGATCAAGTATAAAAGATGCTTTAAATGCTTTTACTTAATATTTGCATTACTGCAAACTTGATGCTATAAGTACTCCCCCTGTCTGACATTCTTTCTTTTAACAAATACAAAAATTGAAGTACAGATGTGTCCTGGTTTCGGCTGGAATAAAGTTAATTTTCTTCTCAGTAGCTGGTATAGTGCTGTGGTTTGGATTTAGTATGCAAATAATGTTGATAACATGCTGATGTTTTAGTTTTTGCTAAGCAGTGTTAATATTAAGTCAAGGACTTCTCAGCTTCTCATACTGCCCTGCCAGCGGAGCCTGGGAGTGCACAAGAAGCTGGGGGGGGACACAGCCAGGACAGCTGACCCAAACGAGCCAAAGGGGTATTGCACACCATATTACATCATGCCCAGTCTATGAACTGGGAGGAATTGGCCAGGGAGGCACTGTGCCTTCGGAATTGGCTGGGCGTCAATCAGCAGCTGGTCAGCCATTGTATTGTGCATCACTTGTTTTGTGTATTAGCAGTAGTAGTAGTATTTTCCCTTCCTTTTCTGTCCTATTGATCTGTCTTTATCTCAACCCTCAAGTTTTACTTTTTTTCCCCCCTGATTCTCTCCTCCATCCCACTGGAGGGGGAGTGAGCAAGTGGCTGCATGGTGCTTTATTGCTGGCTGGGGTTAAACCACAACAAGATAATAATGTTTAGAGGAAAAAACAAACAAACAAACAAACAAAACCAAACCAAAACAAAACAAGGTTAACACCTGGCTTACCAATATTATTAAGTATAATACGCATAAAGTGACTGTGCAATCCTCTTTGAAAGCACTTAAGCTTTAGTAAAATATAGAACTGATAATTTTCCCTACTTCTTCCTTCTCTAGCGTGTGCATTCATTATTTCCAGGTTAAGAGAATAAAGAGAGAAGTATGCCAAAGAAAGTGTGAAGCTATGGTACAGATGCCCTGATCTAAATAAGATTTATGAGACATGATTAGATCTCTTGTAAAGGGCCCCAGCAATAAAATAACTCATCCACATTGCTCTCGCATTCACTAATCCTCTTTGCAAAGTATTTATTGCTACTCAACTCAAGTCCAAAAATTAGTGGCAGAAAAATGGGGGGAAAGCCTGAAGAGGGAACTCAAAAACACCAATATATTGTAGAGAGATATTTAAAAGCTTTCGCTTCAAACATTTCATATTATTTAGTCTTTTCCTTGGAAAGCTTTCATAGCTTCTTTGACTCAGAAGAACATAATTTCTCTTGTATACACACAGTGGTTTGTAATGCTGAAAAACCTTTCTTTAACTGTTCCCATAGTAACCAAAACCATTCTATTATATGTATTTAATTGTTGCCTTTTCAAGTATAATCTGTTCTTGCTGCTGGAGTCAGCGTGTTCTGTTGCCATCTAAATTATGGATTCCCTGAAGTCTATCAGGCATTCCTTATAAATTCAAGTTCGCTCTCAATAATTTGGAATTTAAAGCATTTAGTGTATTTTATGATGTAGTATTACATTAAAAAAAAATTCAGGAATAACTGTGTAAATAGCACAAAGCCGGAAGCATTAACTATTATTTTGAACAGGTGAATTTTAGTCATTTCAACTTTAAATATGAGTATAAACAAGCCTTGCTAGTGCTCATATCACAATTTTCTTCCGGAATTGGGATATGACTCCTTTCTGAACTATGGCTCAGCTTTGTGATTTATTCCTGTAATGTACTTGGACTGAATTCCAAGTTCTCTAAATATATTCCTGGTTTTAGGTGACATCTTTAAAAAAGAGAAGTAATTTCTGGGAGAATAAGTGAAGAACGACGATTTGCATACTTAAGCTTTCTTAAAATAACCTGGTTTGTATCAGCACTGTATTTATTCTCTGAATTTTAATGGCAGTGTATAATTTTAAACTGCAGCACAGTTGAAGAGAACTTGAAAACAATTACAAATAGTATTTATTATTACACATCATATTTGCATTACTCCATTTCAAGTCCATCTGATATCAAAGTAAAATATATTTTGTACGCTATTTTTTATGTATATTGGCTCCCACAACACCAGCACAGGATTTAGAAAGTAATATGGTAATCCTACTTCTGAACACTTGTGCATTCTCACTGACCCATAAATGCTATTTTCTAGCTTCTCCATTAGTTATGCCACATAGAGTGCACTGCTCCTTGGACAAGAAAATGAGGAGGTTTTTATTTATCTATGGAGGTACATGGCACGTTTAGAGTGCTGTAACACAATTTGTCAGAATTGACAATAAATGATCAATATAGCAATGTTTATCTAGACTGTCTCTGAAAATGTTTATCTATAACATTTAAATTTTTCCAGTCAAAAATATCAATAAGTTCTATTTATTCAGGACCAGACAAGGAATAGAAAAATAAGATTATAACATTAGATTAAGATTAAAATAGGATTAAAAAAATAAGGCTCAAAATAGAGCTGCATTAATAGGGGGCTATTGTAAGACAAAATAATGTGGCATCACCTTACCACTTAGTTCACCTGTCAAAAAGGACTTCCATTTCTCCTGGTGTGCCTTCAAACTGTGTGCACGAGACATTTAGATTGATGCAATCAAAACTACAACACTATTTCTCATAAAAGAATGCTTGGTTCTCATAACCTTTATTCCAGGTTGTTTTGTGGCTCTTATTTGAGGTCTTTGTCACCTCTGCACCTTCTACTGCCAGGAAAGAAGAGTCCTTTTCAAATCAGCATCTGCCAAAGTAGTAACCTGGGTACATACTAAAATTGTATATAAAGATGTATATTATACAAAAGGATATAATAAAAAGATAATTGGAAGTGGGACTGGAATACTCCTGAAAAATCAATATTAAAAATTTTGAATAAAGGGCTGGGGATGGAGGAGTAGGTCAGTACAACAGTTAGATGAACATTACCATACTTCTGGGTGAATACCCTATAGGCTTTCTGTAAGAGAGGGGAGCAGGGAGAGAGAGTGTTTCACCAAGAATATAGGTTATAAGCATAACTGATTAACACATGGGAAAAGTTTACCTCAGAGCTACCCCTCTTCTTCCCCTGCCTGTGCTTCCCTTGATTTTTCCCAATAGCTCACTCCTAGTAATCTCTTATCCGTTTTTCCCTCCCCCTACTTGTCTTGCTCATCCCCAAAATCCTCCTGGGATCTGGGGGATTTGCTGAACATGTTAAACAGCTGATCTTGGAGAAAAAAAAGGGAGAGCGCTGCAGGTTATAGCCTATGTCATACCTTGAGGTATATGTAAATGCTTCTGAAAAAGACACCTCATAGATATGATGCAAGCACTGGCCTCTCTCTCTTTCCCTGCTTCTCTTTTTTGGAGGCATTTATTAAAGCTGTACACAAGCTGATGTTGTGGGCTGCTGTGATGGAAGCTCTAAATCTGGATTATTAATAGGTAGATGTATTTGCAATACATGTACAAGGAGCAAATATTTTTCATGTGCAACAAAAACTACGTACTACATTGTGTAATGATAAAGAGAGGATTAAAATACCAAAAGCAAAACAATTTATAATCAAAACAACTGAAGTAAAATCCTACCATATCCACAAAGACCTAGTAAATTAATCTCATGCGGGAAACACGTGAAATACTTACAGATATGGCACAGGAAAAGAAAAACAAAAAATACTCTTCCCTCACAAACATCACTGAACTTTTTACATGGTGGCTGCTGTAGCTACTACTGATAAAAAGCAGCTTGGCCAGCTGATCTCCTTAGTTTAACAGAGCTTAACCCTGCTCCTGGAGAACAGGAGAAAGAATTTTTATTTATACTAGCTTCATAACTGTACAGATAATTTTTGCAGTATTCAGCTATTTTTAATTCACTGTTGCTTGGTACAGTATTTAGTCTTTACAGCTTAACTTTATTGCACTGTAATTGCAAATTTATGTCTCAATCCAACGGCACCCATGCTGCATGTGTCCTAATGTGTTGATGCAGTGTCCTTTCACTTTTATCTCCTCTGCTTCCTACCTCCCCGTTTCCCAGTTTGCTGCTTTTTTTTTTTTTTTCTTAAATGCTGTAGGTGTCTCATATCTCCCATATGGTGGCCGACAAGGTATTATTGGCTGGATAGTCGCAGTCAAAGCTTTGTTGTCAACGGCTCGATGTCTGAATGGAGACCAGTGCCAAGTGGCATTCCTCAGGGGTCAACATTGGGACCAGCGCTGTTTAACATCTTTGTTGGCGACATGGACAGTAGGATCAAGTGCACCCTCAGCAGGTTTGCCAACAACACCAAGCTGTGTGGTGCGGTCAACACGCTGGAGGGAAGGGATGCCACCCAGAGGGACCTTGACAGGCTTGAGAGGCAGACCCATGCGAACCTCATGAAGTTCAACAAGGCCAAGTGCAAGGTCCTGCACATGGGTTGGGGCAATCCCAAGCACAAATACAGGCTGGGCGGTGTGCAGATTGAGACCAGCCCTGAGGAGAAGGACTTGGGGGAATTAGTGGATGAAAAACTGAATACGAGCCAGGAACGTGCACTCACGGCCCGGAAACCCAGTCGCATCCTGGGCTGCATCAAAAGAAGTATGGCTTGCAGGTTAAGAGAGGCGATTCTCCCCCTCTACTCTGCTCTTGTGAGACCCCACCTGGAGTACTGCGTTCAGTTCTNTTGTGAGACCCCACCTGGAGTACTGCATTCAGTTCTGGGGCCCCCGATTTAAGAAGGACGTGGACCTGTTGGATCAAGTCCAGAGGAGGACCACAAAGATGATCAGGGGGCTGGAGCAGCTCCCCTATGAGGACAGGCTAAGTGAGTTGGGGTTGTTTAGCCTGGAGAAGAGAAGGCTCCAGGAAGACATTATAGTGGTCTTCCAGTACCTAAAGCGGGCCTACAGGAAGGCCAGAGAGGGACTCTTTAACAGGGAGTATAGTGATAAGACAAGAGGTAATGGCTTTAAACTGAAAGAGGGTAGACTTAGATTGGATATAAGGAAGAAATTCTTTACTGTGAGGTTGGTAAGGCACCAGAACAGGTTTCCCAGAGAGGTTATGGATGCCCATCCCTGGCAGTGTTCAGCGCCAGGTTGGATGGGGCTTTGAGCAACCTGGTCTAGTGGAAGGTGTCCCTGCCCATGGCAGGGGGGTTAGAACTAGATGATCTTCAAGGTCCCTTCCAACACAAACCATTGTATGATTCTATGAAGAGTTAAGAGAGATGTTGCCTCTATATCTTCATTACCCCTAGGAAAAAATAAGTAAGAACAAAACAAACTGGAGTTGGAGGTGGGGTTAAGGAGATTCTTCTTAATATTATTTTTGTCCTTTCTCTAGTATCTCTTTTTTACTATGCAAAACAGAGCAAATCTTCCTCTTAGAAATATTAATATTTAGATTATGCATACTTCTGTAGTATCTCTCCCCATTTAGTTTTGCAAAATAAAAAGTGAAATCCCACTGATGGTATGCAAAACATAGCATGCAGGTATATATATTTTTTCAGATAATTCATTCCCTCTAGGATGCAGGTAATATCTCAACTTGAAGCACCGTGAAGCAGTTTCAATATTTTTAAGTAGTATGCTGATTGAACTTAGTTTGCTCCAGCAGTGTTCCTATTTAAGTCATGATAATATGACTCAGAGTAGTATATTTTCTAACAAAGTTAACTCTACTACTGTCACTGCACAGGATGATGAGTTTTAAGAAAGTTCTGCAAAATACATGGTTTAAAAAAGCCGTCAAGTAAAACCAATAACAGCACCATCACAACACTATTGTTTTTCACTGATCAGATTCAAGAGAATACCTGATAATGTTTTCACTGGAAGCGTACAATGAGCTATAAAACAGCACAGTGTAGTCTGATAGCTATACCATGCAATCATAAATGCAAATCTGCCTAGTTTTTCCCTGACATCCCTCCTTTCCCCCACCTTCCAGTGACAGTAAGAAATTACCAAGACACACTGTTCTTTGTTATGCTTCAAAGATATTATTAAATTACTGTGAAAGTGAAACAAATACACATCTGTGCTACGTACTTGATCTGTTTTTTCTAGTTTTAATCTACAATGCATTTGTCTAACCAAATTAAGTACTTCGCAATCCTAGCATTACCTGTACAAGCATATTTCCTTCATACTTGTTTTCCATTTTATGATGCTTTAATTGTTCACAAGTAATAACATAGTTGATTAATTTTTATATTTGAGCTGCAATTATGCTTTGATATCTAATTTGTAAGAACTGAGGTTGTACTTTACTACAAACACCACAGACTTCTAAATTACAAAACAAATTATCTCCTGGTCCCTTCTACCC
>VYZV01004669.1:13467-27614 GCA_013401275.1 Pandion haliaetus | reverse complement strand
GAGCCTGCCTTTGTATTTTCTCCTCATCCCAAAGTGGCCAGGGGAGGGGGTGGGGGGTGAGGGAGCGGCTACATGGTACTTTGTTACCGGCTGAGCTGAAACCGAAACCACGACACCCTCGTTCCCTGTCCCCCTGCGCCACTGAGGGGGTAGGTAGAGAATCCGGGAGTAAAGCTGTGCCCAGGAAGAAGGGAGGGGTGGAGGGAAGGTGTGTTGAGATTTGGGTTTATTTCTTATTACCGTACTCTGGTTGATTGGCAATAAATAAATTTTCCCCAAGTTGATTCTGTTTTGCCCATGACAGTAATTGGTTGAGTGATTTCCCCCTGTCCTATCTCGACCTGCAAGCCCTTTGTTAATCTTCTCTCTCCTGTCCGGTTGAGGTGGGGAAGTGATAGATCGGCTTTGGTGGGCACCTGGTGCCCAGCCAGGGTCAACCCACCATATATTTTTTTTTAAATTTAAATAATTTTTAGTTCTTGGGAAAGATAAGCATGTTTTTTAAGAACTTGGATAAAAGATGCTTGAAAAAGATTCTTTGAATGCTTATTGGGCCTCTTACTGTCTTTCTGGTTTGCGGATCTAAAGCCTAGGCAAACATCACATCGTATCATTTCTCTCATACTTGTGTATTAATGTTCTTTAGCTAGAGAGCATACTTAAGAATATGAAAAGTATTACGAAGCCAAATAAAGTTCAATTTTCTGTTCAAAGCTCTATGGAAAAGCAGCACATGCTCAGAATCAGATTTTTTCTTTATTAGTTATGCCAGTGCAGATGGCACTTAGTTGCTTTTGCCTCATGCTATAAGGATTTCTAGAGGCAAGTATTTCTCATTAATAAAAAGAATGACCAATAGAGTATTTTGTCTTCAGAACTCTGTGAATTTCTGTGGAGGAGTTGTTATTGCATCTCTCTCTTCCCCCCCCCCCCCCCCCCCCCCGAAAAAAACCCAAGATATGCCAGCAGCTTCCATCTGCTCTGATTTTATTAATAGTGCTGCTCAGATTTTGGAAATGCTAATAAATATTGACACTTCAGTGACTGTAATTTTGCAACTTACTATAAAATACCACTTTAAAACATACAAAATATTCTGCATATTTTATCTGGTATTGCTACAAACAGCATATACTTAAGAAGATAGAAGCATGTTCACATGCTCACATTTTCCAGCATTTTGTGTAGTCTACAAGGCTGTATGCTTTGTGTGCTTTGGCATTCTCTGCTGAGCTAAGAAACTGTGCTGTTGCCACACTGCCTCAGCTGTGCTTACTGCTCCATAAGGTTTGTTGCTTCCTACGGGCAAATGACTAGCAGTGCCTCTTCCCTTCACTTCCTCTTTGCTGGTTCATCTCTTTTGACTGTGTTATAACTGGAGGAATTAAGACAGTATCTCTTCCTTTCTGTTTGAATAGATGTTGAGAGTATGTGATACACAGCATTTACTCATACAGTAGATCCAGGCATAATACCTCAGAGGACTAAATCCAAAGCATAAGCTGTTTATATGGTTATATGCCTCTTCCAGAGGCTTACCATCTCTTAGTCTGGTTGCTCTGTGTATTTAATTTCCATTGTTTTCTTTGTATAGAAGGTTAGGAACTTGTCCTGTTTATTTCCATGGATCTTTTTCACAGCAACAATGAATGAAAATGGAGTTATTTAATGTAGAAATCAGTGGGCTCTGAAAGCAAAGCAGTTCTAAAGTAGCTTGGTACAGCTAGCTGTACCAAATAGCTGTGATTACTAGCTGTACAGTAGCTATGATTATTTCTGCTGCATGATTTTTTTTTTTTAAAAAAGGATATGGTTCTAATGGGGGATGGAGTTCACTTCAGTATCCTATTGGGATAAATATTTCATGTTCCCAGCTATGTATGAGCAGTGACAAACACGAAAATCCAAACATGTCAGTTCCATAATGTAAAGGAATCCTTTAGCCATTGGAAAACATCAGTGTTGAAATACTGCAATACCAATTTCATGCCTTTTAAAAAAGTTCAGTTTTTTTGAATATTCCATGAAGGTTTGAGGGACTCCTGCAGTTTACTTCAAACTTCAGTTTGTCTTAGTAAATATCCTTGAATTAATATGGCTTTTTTTGATTTGGGGAGGAGAAATGAGTGAGACTCAAGGACAGTGGTTTTAAAAATCAATTTATTCCTCTTAATGTTTTCTTAGTGACACTTCATATACATACCCAAAGAATATGCAATCAAGTCGAACATCAGAAATGAAGCTAAGATCTAATGCTCATCTCAGCAGTATTGTTAATGGCATACAATTAGAGACTGTTCTTCAGATGAAATGTTATAGTGGCACTTACTTTGATAGATTGCCTGTCCAGATAGAAGTTAGTTTCTAGGGCTGCCTCAGAAAAAGAGCAGAAGGAAATGTGCGAGAGCTAAGTGGCAACTACCTGGGCAGCAGTTCTGTAGTGGCAGGGTGTGTGTGTGCTACTGTGTAGTTATTACGTAGTGTTAGTACGAAAGGTCACCATAAATATTAAGAAAACCCAAAATTACAATTGTTTGGGTGTTTGAACATTTTTAAATTCATTGTTTCCTGCAAACTTAATCTATCATTTTTCTTATCCTCTTTTTTCGCTGAGGATGTTTCTGTAGTGAATCTTGCCTTAAATGAGAGATCTGTACTCTCATATAGCACTTGTGGGTGCTGGTCTTTTCTGTCAGGTGGCTGGTGATAGGACGAGAGGAAATGGCCTCAAGTTGCAGCAGGGGAGGTTTAGGCTGGATATTAGGAAAAATTTCTTTTCTTTGTCTAAAAGGGTTCTTAGACATTGGAACAGGCTGCCCAGGGAAGTGGTGGAGTCATCATCCCTGGAGGTATTCAAAAAGCATGTAGACAGGGCACTTCGTGACATGGTTTGGTGGGCATGGTTGATGGTTGCACTCGATGACCTTAAAGGTCTTTTCCAACCTAAATGATTCCGTGATTCTATAATATACATGTGCCTTACTGATGCCTTGGTCTAGGATTCTGAAAATACTGAATATTACTGCACTTCAGTTAAAGGCTGTACTTGAAGTAGAATATGTTACTATGTAGGTATTTGCCAAGAGTTTTTTCGCTGCTTTTCTCAGTTTAAAAATAATACTTTTGTTGTTTTGTTTCCACAAAGTCAATCTGGTTTTGTCATTGTTCAACTTTTGGCATGGTAAGGCCAAATACTGACTGCTTTGTTGTATTGCTGCTTTTTTACAGTTACAGAAATGAATAGGAATAAGTACTCCAAAGATTTTGTTTGATATACTTAGGGTGGGTTTTACTTGTCATAATAACTCTTTGGGTTTGTTTTAGCATAGGCAGTTTAGATAAATTTCTAAGCTGGAAAATAACTGTTGCAATAAATATCTGGTTATATAATCTCTAGTTTCAGTAAAGTGGGAGAATGCTGTTACTGAACCAAGAAAATGCTATTGATGCCATCAACACTGTTACAACAAAGTAAAGGGGTTTTATAAAGTAGTTTGATGAAGAACTTCAGATCTTAATTGTGTAAAGGATTTCTGAATATTTTAAAGCAACACAAAACAGAAATAGGAAATTGAAATCTGGTTAGAATTTACTTCGTAGAATACAAGAAATCAGTAATTTAAGCAAATGTCTCCAGAACTCGCACCTGGCATTGCTCTTCTGGGAGTTACCTGAAATTATCTTGCTGCCCTGTCCCTTGGAGGTGGGTGGGTGTTCTTGTTTCTTTGTGTTTTTTGTTGTTTTGTTCATGTGTTGGGTTTTGTTTGTTTTTGTTTTTTTAAATATATGTAGTCATTGAGAGCTTGGAAAGTAGTTAACCCTGAGAGAAGCTTTGAGTCTTGTTACCAGCTTTGAGTTTTGTATTTCAGCAAGCTAGGAGTAGAGTATCACTGCTTTTTCTTATATCCTAGCCGCTGTTGGATCAGTAAAAGCAAAACTGATTTCTGCCTTCTCTATTCCCTTTATTTTCTCAAAAAAATGTAGCAAGCATCCTTCATATTTTTGCATGTAACAATGGGTTATTATTTACAGTATTTACTAACATGTCCTTCCCCTTGTTGTTACCATTCACCATTGTTGTTTCATGAGTAATACCTTTTATTTCTTCTGCTCTGAATGAGTACAGTCTGGTTTTTGGTGTTCCCTGCCTGCATGAGGACATGCACCCATGGATGCAGTTGAGCATAGTTTTCCTATCAGCAGAGGGGTGGTCAGACTATAGCTTCACATTAAAATGGTGAAATGGTTACAAAATCCCTTTTATTTCCTACTGCTTTTTCTCTCCCCCAGAGTGCAGCACTGTGGTTCATTGATTTGTACTGACCTGTGTGTTTGCCAGTCTCATTCAGTGAAATGAATGACATAACCAATCCAGTTTTGCAAATTTTTTTTTTCTAGAAGAGACAGGAAGAAATAGCTTGGATGAGAGGGAGGAGGAGGTGAAAATTCTTTTAACTTGGCATTGACACCAAATGAGGCTTTGACACCTCAACCGGAGAATGCCAGTGTCACTTACAAGGAGGCAGTCTCTTCACAGTACATGCTGTCTTTTCATGTTGCAGCTCCTAGTCAGTGGCCATCAGGTTTAAGTCATACTTTCCTCTCCTACAGAGAATAAGTAAAAGGACTGCAGAGAAACAATCTTCCAAGCTACGGTTTGCAAGGTGCTTGTTCCTGTCTGTTAAATTAAGACTTCGCTGTTCCCGTCCAAGAGGACTGGGAACTGGGTTGATATTAGGGGAGACCTGAACAAACCCTTAGTGCCCACCCTGCCAGCTTCTTTACATGATTTGCTGGCGAGCAGGAGGTGCGAAGTAATTTCTGAGATTAAAGCATGATGGATAATGGTGTTCTTACTTTACTGTAAGAGCCAAGGAAGTTTTGTGTTCCTTAAAGTACTAAGAGGTCTACAGTTTTCCAAAATTCATGAGGACTAGTGCTGTCATTAGCTGTAAGAGATTAATTTAAATTTTGCTGTGAGTTTTAACAATATAGCGTCTTTCATCAACAAGCCAAACAGCCTGTGTCTTGGTATCTTCTGTGGTGTGTGTTGCTGCTTTAGGAAGAGAAAAACCTTTAACATCTCTAAAGAACAGACTGGTTCATGTTTTTATGTCCAGTATAAGAAGCTTCATTTCCTACTGATTTTTTAATGTAGAGGAAGTAATAAATTCTTTTCTTGATTTTTTTTTTTTTTTTATGGATTAAATAAGATTCTTAATAAGTAACAATTTTTTTTCATAATTCTTTTTTTTCACCAGGATTATGTTGGGTCTTCTATCAGTTAGCCAAATAAGCCTTCTTGTATTTGTCAGATTGCATGTTAAGTTCCGTGTTCCCCAACACAATCCTTCCCTTGCCTGTTTACATATCCTCAGCTACATAATCCTGAACTTGTTTGTAGATAGTGGAGTGGGCTAAAAAGAACCTGACCAGATATTTTTGTGCCTAGCTGTTCATGCCTTTCTGTATAAACATCTGATAGTTGGTTTCATTTTCAGCTCTGCTGCTGATGTAACTGGTAAACACCCTTTTGAAAGGCTTGATAAGGGGAAAAGTGCTTTCACCAGCTTAGAGCATGAGCAGTCACATCCTGTTAGCATCAGACAGGAAATTTAAGGGACTAATGGAACAGTGAAACT
Source organism: Pandion haliaetus (assembly GCA_013401275.1). Lineage (NCBI taxonomy): Eukaryota > Metazoa > Chordata > Aves > Accipitriformes > Pandionidae > Pandion > Pandion haliaetus. The sequence goes on along the minus strand of VYZV01004669.1, from coordinate 21,972 downwards.
ATTGCTTTTAGACCAAATTAACAGAGATTAGGAACAAAATTACCGTGAACTTAAATTCTACTTATAACAAGGCTGAGTTCAGAATTTTCAAAGAAATATGATACTTGGGGGGCTGTGTGTGTGGGGTTTTTTGTTTGGTTGGAGTTTTTTGTTTGTTTTCTTTTTAAATGCTTATCAAAACGTAGGTAGACATGGTTAAATAAAAATGTCCCGTGGGGTTCTGACAGATCTGCAGGTGCTGTGGAGCTGCCAGATACTTGGATGGTGGGGTTGTGCAGGGAATCGTCAAAGAGTTCCAGGAAAGAGTAATGTTTTACTGGATGATGCTGTCTCTTCCGGATTGGTATTTAGTGTATATCCAAGCTTGCTGTTGATCCTGCTTTCATTCATTGGTCATGGTCTTTCAAACCAATGCTTTGCTTTTCTGGTTCTAGTGATTTTATTATACCCGGTAAAAATGTTTCAATGTTTATAGATTGTATTGGATGTAGGTGGCAAGGTTTTGGTAGCTGTGGGGCTGCAGGTATGGCTTCTGTGAGATGCCACCAGAAGCTGTGCCCCCATGTCAGATGGAGCCAGTTCCAGCCAGTTCCAAGATGGACCCGCTACTGGCCAAAGCTGAGTCAGTCAGCAGTACTGGTAGTACCTCTTTGATAACATATTTAAGAAAGCATAAAAAACTGCTGCACTACAGCAGCCAGGAGAGAGGAGTGAGAATATGTGAGAGAAAGAACCCTGCAGACACCAAGGTCGGTGAAGAAGGAGAGGGAGGAACTTTCTCTCCAGGCGCTGGAGCAGAGATTCCCCTGCAGCCTGTGGGGAAGACGATGGTGAGGCAGGCTGTCCCCCTGCAGCCCATGGAGGCCCACGGTGGAGCAGATACCCACCTGCAGCCTGTGGAAGACCCCACACCAGAGCAGGTGGGTGCCTGAAGGAGGCTGTGACCCTGTGGGAAGCCCGTGCTGGAGCAGGCTTCTGGAGAGAGACCCAGTGGAGAGAGGAGCCCACGCTGGAGCAGGTTTTCTGGCAGGACTTGTGACCCTGCGGGGGACCCACAGTGGAGCAGTCTGTGCTTGAAGGACTGCAGCCCGTGGGAGGGACCCATGCTGGAGCATTTTGTCAAGAACTGTCTCCCATGGGATGGACCCCACGCTGGAGCAGGGGACAAGTGAGGAGTCCTCCCCCTGAGGAGGAAGGAGCGGCAGAGACAATGTGTGATGAACTGACCCCAAACCTCATTCCCCATCCCCCTGTGCCACTCAGGGGGAGGGGGCTGCAGAGAAGTTGGGAGTGATAAGAGTGGCTGACGGGCACCTGGCAGCCAGTCAAGGTCAACTCACCACATAGATACAGTCCACTGCTCCAATAATTTTTTTCTTCTGGTTAATTACACAGTATTCTCCACTTGTTACTTCACTGGCTTTTAGCAAGTCAACCACTGCTTGTACAGTGGAGGTCTGATAGCTGTAATTAAATCAGAGGCTGGTAGTAGATGCTTTGTCTACTGTTTGATCAGTTGGGTAAGGGAAAACACGTATCTGGAAACAGAGAACCCTCAATTTCAAAATGGAAGAGTTGATTTTTTGAAAATTTTTAAATGGATATTGTGGCTTTCTTGAACAAGTGCTGTAATACCCTTTGCTCAGTTTGGCCTTACTTATCAATTCTGAAGCTTTAAAGTGCTCCAAGTCATTCATGGTCTCAAACAGGATAGACTATGTGAACCGATATCTATCTAGTTATATAGATGTAAGGCAGAAAAAATAAGATGATGCTTTGACATAGTTTATATTGAATAATTTGTGTACAGTTTCACAGCAAAACGTCTTTCAGTTGTGAACTCTTACCTCCCTCTCTTTTTGATCATACTGGTTAAGCAGCACCGTACCATGTTATACCATACTTACATACACTACCATACTTCTATAAGAAAGCGCCTAATTTTTCTCACAAATTTGAGACTTCACAGCATAATTTGCCTTCACCACCATTGAACCACTAGAGGAAAACCTGTTTGCGTAGTTGTTGCTACCGTTAGGGTATAGACAGGTCAATAGTAACATTTTCCTTTGTCCCATTCTGTGTAGTTATTGTGGAATTTGTTTCCTATTACTGTCACAGTTAATGTATGTGAATGAGTGAAGACTGTACTTCAATGAAATACAAATGTCGGTGTAGTTTAAACCAGCCATTTTTGAGTTTACTACAGCATTTCTGATCCTTAGGTGCGATCCTCAAGTAAGCTTGGAAGAGGAGGTGTGAAATAAATGCTAAAAATCATTCACGGAGGGAAAGAAAAAGTTTATAATTAGCAACCATATCAATGTAAACTAGGTATTTTTTTAACACTGAGTTCTTTGGGGTGGTAGATTAAGTCTTCACAAGCAGAACACAGCTAATTCTCCCTTATGCCTTCCAACCTTTGAGCCCTTAATGATTACAAAGAAAAGCGTCTTGATTATATATAGAGAATGATGTTTTTCCCTTCTTATTCCTTCAAAAAGTAAAAAAAAAACCCTAACTGAAGATCCTAATTTTTCCTCTGTTGGCTGTGAACACTTGTGTCAAGGCTTTAATGGATTAGGGAACAAGGAGGGGGGTTGTTTGTGGGGTTTTTCCCCCCTCCTCTGAGTTCTTTAGTAGGTAAGCCTCATAAAAATCTGGAGTTGTTAAGCGGTGGAGAAAAAGAAGCCGTCACAGTGTTCCGGATCTGCAAAACAATCTTATATTGTTTGATTTGGTGCCTTCAGATGGTCTGATGTTGTGGTATATTACGAAATGAAGATTTTTCTGCTTGCAAGACTTCCCTCTTTTGTGGGAAGGAAAACAATGCTATACTTCGTGTTCTCTTCTACCTCCAGTGTAATTACCCAGACTACCCATGGAGAAGTTATTATTTGAGCAATATAAGAAAAGCACATGTTCTGTGCGACATCACATTTTCCTGTCTTTGGTAATTATAACAGTGGATTCTCTTCTGCAGTACATCCTTCCTTTCCTCCAAGTTTTTTTGCTTGGGCGACTGACCACAAGATAGGTGGACAGACATATAGGGAGGGCTGTGTGTGTCTCACTGTCTCTATATATAAATATATATTGCAGAAGAGTGGTGGTGTGGAATACTTGCTGCAAGTATCCTGCCACACACATTTCCTAGTATTGGCAGCCATCTCTGTTGTAGAACACAAGTGCTAAACAATTCTTCATATATGTGTAGAAGTAAAATTTGAACAAATGTAAGACAAGTTTGAATTAAATCACATTGCATAGTTTCCTACATTTACTTAAATGTAGCTTTCTTGGTTCATTCTGTTTTTTGAAACATTATAATTAGATGTATGCTCAAGTTGGTCAAATCAATGGTTTCGGGGGAGGGTTGTTTATTTGGTGCTTAAGTACAAGTTTGACTATTTTGGCTTGAGTTGTGAGCTCTGAGTTTAGGTGCTTTAACTGACATGGTAACTGACCAGAGATAATGACCCAACACTGTGATGTTGTACAGGCATTTGTTTACTGATCTGTTTTACAGTGCTGTGGATGCATGTGGTCTTTTAAACCCTCCCACCCCCTGCCCCAAAGCTCAAGATCTCTCTGAAAAAATAAAGGAGTAAGTTAGGTGTGTGTTTTTGCATTGTTAGGCCTTATGAGTTTTGTTGCTTCAGAAACTTTTGAGACCTGAGCAAGTCAGACCAGGGGTGAAGAGAATAGCCACTGAAAAAGAGGGAAAAAGCAGTGTAATGTATGCTCTTTTTGAGGGATTTGAATGAAAAAGGGTGTCTTTATTTGTTATTTGTATGAACCATGTAGTGAACTTTTTCATGTTCTGGAAACCAAAACATAATTCTCAGAAGCTGAAATGATTGGATGAAGTCAACTTATTGATGGCTGCAGCTAGTATGATATAGGTGTGTCTTCCCCTGCCAGACTTCTGATAATCAACTCGCACATACAATCTCTGCTTCTGGTCCTTGTTGTTTCCAGAGTGTATCTTCTGTTTGTATTCTGGTTTAAAGAGACTGCTGTTGGTGTTTCTTTCTTAAGTGATGTGTTTTTCCACACCTCTGCAGATCTCTGAAATAGTAAAAAAATGAGACTACATTTCTTTTTGTTAGCAAATGTTGGCCACAGAATTCCTCTTGTGTCTTCACGTGCAGCCTCTGAGGCCTGGAGAAGGCGTGGGTAGATCTGACCCGATGAGCACATCAGCTTCTGTAGCATCTTTGGCATCTGGCTGTGGGTGGCTGGAGGATGTTGTGCTGGAGCCTGTTCCTGTGAAACCATCAGGAGGAGGTTACAGTGTTTCTTTTCTGACTTTCCCATTCTGTGGAAATCCGAAGTCTGGAATTTGCAGTCTCTAAACTCTTTGCACTGCAATACAGTTAAATATTTTTATTTTTAGATCACTTTTTTTTTTTAAATAACATGGCTGGAGTTTTACTGGAACTGTGAAGTGTTCTGGTAGATAATAAACATGTAACAAAATCCTAGCAACATTGAAGCATTGTTGAAAAATGAAGTCTTGACATCCCACTACTGTAATGAAGAGTTTTCTTCCATCTTTTTAATGGATGGATGTAGAATCTGACTGTATCCAGCCTGAGTGGTAAGTTGTACTTCTGTTTAGTGAAAACACTAAAGTACAGCCTGTTGTCATATAAATTAAACATAGTGTGAAGTACTTCGCAACCTAGCTGCTCATAGAGAAAAATCCAAGTGCATGACTTTTTTATTTGTCTTAGTAAGACAAAGAGTCGTGCAGCCTGTGACTTCATATAGTGCAGTGGCCATGGTATTTTATTTTATCCCTGTATTACTAATATACTGTCTGAAAGTTGAAGTGCAGTCTGCTGAACGTGTCTGAAAGACACAGTTTTCTGCCACCAATCCAGAAGTTGAAATATAATTTATGCAATTCCAAAAAAATTGAGATTAAAAAAAAGTGTATTTTAATTTGGAGCATTGGCAGTTTGGGAAAATAAATACTTGGTGCTGTTTTGGAAAAGTATGTATTTTTAGACCAATTTCCTGAGGAAATGAAGCTTACATGATTGTGTTGTCTCTCTGCACATGTTGGTCCTTCCTGAAAAATTGTTGAGTCTGTCATCTTACTTCAACCAAACTTGAAACTTGAGGTGACATTTTGAAGATGATTGTTTCTGAATTTTGTGAAAATTCTTTGCTAATTAGAGGAGAGAGGCCTAAACTTGTGCTCTTGCTGAGATGAGGCAGAACATGGCTGGTGTATGTTGTCAGTGATCAGCTAGTCAGTCTGCACCATTTAGGTTTACTGTCTCCTGCTGAGTAGGAGTATTGTAGAAGCCCTGGAGAGTAGAGGGGACTGTTGTATCAACAATTGAGTTTAAAGGAGGAAAGATACATTTCCACAGTGTCCTGGTTTCAGCTGGGATAGAGTTAATTGTCTTCCTAGCAGCTGGTACAGTGCTAAGTTTTGAGCTAGGTACGAGAGGAATGTTGATAACGCACTGATGTTTTCAGTTATTGCTCAGTAATGTTCAGTCTAAAGTCAAGGCTTTTCAGCCTTTGATGCCCAGCCAGCAAGAAAGCTGCAGGGGCACAAGAAGCTGGGAGGGAACACAGTCAGGGCAGCTGACCCAAAGTGACCAACGGAGTATTCCATACCATGTGACGTTTTAGGAACTGCGGCGGGCGCGTTGCGGCTGGGGGGCTTCTGGGTTGGTCGGTCGGCAGGTGGTGAGCAGTTGCATTGTGCATCACTTGTATATTCCAATCCTTTTATTATTATTTGTCATCTCATTAGTGTTATCATTATTAGTTTTTTTTCTGTTCTATTAAACCATTCTTATCTCAACCCACGAGTTTTACTTCTTTTCCTGATTTCCTCCCGCATCCCACTGGGTGTGGGGGGGGAGTGGGTGAACGGCTGCGTGGTGCTTAGTTGTTGGCCGGAGTTAAACCACGACGCACAGTAATGTGAACTTTCCTTAATTCCAGTGCACACAGCAAAATGTGTTGAAGTTTTTCCAAACTGAATGGAGTTGCAAAAAGAAGTAACTTCTTTGTCTGTGCACTTGGAAATCTTTCCTTTTAAACTGTAGATAGAACAGTTGGTAGAAACCACACTGGTGTTTTTTGTTGTATTCTGTCTTAAAATGAGGGATTTGAAATTAAGGTACCTGAATTTAATCTTAAGTCATCATAAAAAAAAAAGTTACCTTTCCTATAGTTACATTTTAATCCTCCTTAGAGGGTGGATTTTATGATATTAAGCAAAAATATCATCCCAATAACCTTCGTAAAGGTAGGGATAAGCTATGTTGTAAAAGCACAATTGACACTTCAGAACTGCTCCTTCAAAATTCTCTGCTCTTCTGCAATGTAGGGCTGTGTTAGCAGGTGTCAAGTTACAGGCTAAGTTTTGACTTCATCTTCTGGGGTCTGTAGGTGTTTCAACCCCCTTTAATGACCCTACAGATCCGCTGGGTTTAAAAGAAAACAAATACTCTCTCCCCCACCTCTCTCATATATGTGTGTACACAGTCACATATGCAGATATGTATACACTTCTTCCTTTTTTAAGTACTTAGCAGCCAGTAGAAGTTTGAGAAGCTGCCCATGTGAGTATTCCTGAAGTTGTCTTGGTTTTTAAATTGACCAATTTCTGTTTTACAGTGCCTGAAAATGACAACAAAGCGGAATTTGTTTGTGCGGCTGGTGCCATGCCGCTGCCTGCGTGGAGAGGAGGAAACAGTCACTACACTTGATTATTCTCACTGCAGCCTGGAACAGGTGCCTAAGGAGATTTTTACTTTTGAAAAGACCTTGGAAGAACTCTATTTAGATGCTAATCAGATTGAAGAGCTTCCAAAGGTATGTTGGCTGGTTTTCCTTTTAGTTGCATTTATTAACTCTGTTACTTCATCAGCATTGTAGAAGCTGATAGTGTCTCGCTTCCCGCTTCAGCTTTTAGACTGCAGTTTGCCAAATATTTTTAAGTAAATGGTCTCAGAGGCAGCAGCCTTGGTAGAAGGAATGTTTATGCGTTCCAGCTTGACTAGTTTGCTGCATGAATTGGGATGAAACTGCTTAAGCAACTGATCCAGCCCAAGAGAGGTACAATAGCAGAAGAGGCTGACTGATTTATTTGTGTGGCAGTGTCTGCTGAAACTGACTATCTGTATTTGACAAATTGTGGTATTATTTTGAATCTCTGATAACACATGAAGATTAGAAGAAGCAAGATTAATGTCTTCTTCAGACCTCTGTGACCACAAAAGATAGCTGCAATCCAAAGAATCTATTCACTTGAAGTCTTGCTTTCTTCTTTGGTACACAACTGAAGAGACTTTCTGAAACATCCCTAGATTACATATGTTCAAAAACTAGAGAGCTGGAATACCACTTTGATTACATCTTTATTATAGAAATTAGTATCTGTTGTTTGTTCTGAAATCTGAAGATAAACTGCATGCTGAATTAGCAGTATGCTAGAGAAAAGAATGAATTTTTTTGCCAGTGAGACTTTTGAGAATTACAAAGTGATCATTGCAATAGACTTGTTTCCGTTACTAGGTCCTATCTTGGTTGAATTAAAAACTTAGTAGTTAGATGAAAGACTTAATATTTGAAATAATTTTGTCACAATTGTGTGCAAATCTAAACTGTCATGCAGGACAACTATAGAATGCTTTGTTAGATTTTTGGAAAGTTTGCTGTAACCAATTCAGGTTTTGCTGGTTTGGATGTTTTGAAAGATAAATGAAACACATAAGGAAATAAAAAAATTTCAGAATAGTAACTTGACAGTTATCAGAAGCCCTGGATTCCAGTAAAGCCGACTTAAACCAGCTGAGTGCTTTTGAAAGTCCAACCTTAGACGCTTCTGAGAAGCCATCAATGAAAATCTGTATTTGTACATTAAATAGAGCTAATAACGTGTAAGTTAAAACTAGACATTTTGTCAATGTTTGTTATGGTTTAGAGCTTCCACTACTTTATTCTTCTCTCTTCCCAAGCAGATATTTCTTTACTCTAGAGTTAGTCACTTTACGTTTTAGTAGCTTGCTCTTCAAGACTTTGATCAGCCTCTGAGCTTTTTTTCAGATGATTTCAGAACTTCATTCCTGTCTGTCGTTCTTTATTGGAGAAGAATAAAATTGAATGCTTAAAAACCAGAATAAAATACCTTTCTTAGCCAACCCCCNCAGCTCTTCTTGCATTAAATTCTGATTTCCCAAATCATAAGAACTAAGCAAACATCTTGCTCCCAAACTCATAATTCTCTAAAAAATTCCATTTACTATTCTTAAAAGAGGAAGAAAGACTGCACTGTAGTGATCAAATGGATGGATGTTGCCATTTTAGACCAGAAGTGTTTTGTCTTCCTTTTCTGTTACATGCCATTTGTTTTCATTAGTCAGTTCCTATATGAAATCCAGTTTTGATACATGAGTAAACTGAGAGGTGGGCAGTCCAACACTTCCCTTGGTCTAGTCTAAGATTAAATTATCCACATGATTAGAAAGA